>JAPWIX010000009.1:0-152500 GCA_028751805.1 Podosphaera xanthii | reverse complement strand
CAAGATCAAGGTAAGTAATAACAAGATGATAACAAAGACCACAGAGATAACAATATTGGCAGCGACGACAACAACAGCAATAACAATGGCAATAACAATAGCAATAACAATAGCAATGACAATAGCAATGACAATAGCAATGACAATAGCAATGACAATAGCAACGATAACAGTTATGCAGGAAACAGTATCAATATCAACGAGGCCAATAATTTCAAGAGCGGATACAAGGATATTGAGAGTTCAAGATAAGTTCTTCAATAAGTGGTAGATACAAGACTCAGATCTGAAGAGATCTGAGATGCAAGACAAACTACTTTATATACAGCTGGTCGTAAAGATTCCCCCATAGCCCAAGCTAGATTAGAAATGCATAGAATTCCATGGAACCTATGGCAGCAATAGTAATGATGAATAATATAACGTGGAATATTATAGAACTCGCTAGAACTCTCTAGCACTCCCTAGAAGACCCTAGAAGACCAAAGAGCGCCAAAGTGTTAAGACATATCTAACGTGATGTATCCCAATCTAGGGACAGGTTCATGACAAAGAGCAACAACCGAGAGACGATCGTGACCTGGGGTTGTGGACGATGTATCAAGAAGACAGTGTCGCACTTCATCTTCGTCCAGGGAAGGCGGCGCAGGAATCTCTCGCAATGCACAAGAAGGGGTGTACAAAGAGACATCCGGCTCCTTGATTAAATGGGCAAGCTTCGTGCGGAAAAAGATGTTAGCACGTTCAGTCGGGGTACTGTACGTAACTCCTTGAAATTGAATTGGAGGGGGGCCGAAGCGACTGGAGAACTTTCGCCATCCAACCACTTTATGGGCCTTCAAAATCGAAGACACACTGTCCAGCTTAGAGCGCTGGTACTCTCGTTTGGTTCGCTTAACGGTTTTGCGGAAGTTACGGTGTACCTCACTGATAAGGTCTGGATAACCACTGTTATGGGCAATAACATACCAACGGCGTTGGTCAGCGCATTCTTGGTTCCAATAATCCTTACATGGCGCACATGCGGGCCTCGGTGGGTTAGCTCAAAGTAGAATAGATGATAAGGCGGCGATGCCAGAGGAGGCTGTCGCATCTAAGAGCTGGGGGGTAGGGTCTTCGGAGGGAAGAATGGGAGGAGTAGTGGCTAAGAGTGCTTGTCGGAATACTTATGTATTTTCGGAGGTAAGTTTAGGCACCCTCGTTGACGTGTAGCGCCTTTGAGCTGAAGAGATGTACTAGGCCAGATATTGTCTCGTGATCAGAAGTCGAATGAGACACGGGGTCCACATGGGCCAAGTGTCGACCTATAAGCGTGTTGACCTAAGTTAAGACATACATATTTGTACAAAGCCAGCATAAATATGCATGTACCCCCTGGGCGCTAATGATGCAAGGGCCTCGACATGCCACCGGACGAGCACCAACGCTAGTTTGTACGAAATATTTTTCTATTATTGTCTCGTTACAATCTCCTGTAAATGTTTACATGTTCATGTTACTATCTACAGGTTGTTAGTTTGTACTGGTATTGTTTGTGTATGCGGCCTATGGGTTATGGGTTGTAACATTGGCGCTTATCATTTTTTTTATTCTATGTGTAAAATTAGATGACATATTCGGTTTGTAAGACAGCATGGGGAGATTACTTGGTCAAAGGGAGAGGCGTCAACAAGAGACGGAGAACTTATACTTAAGAACAGTGTGACGGCTGTTCAGCCGATTGTAAACCTGTAGCCAACGATGGTTATCGCAGGCATGTACTATCATGCAGATCATGGGTACATAATGCAAGATCACTAATAATAGAGATTAGCGACTGCATTATGCAAGGGTCCTAGATTGTACAAGGGTCTATAATCAGGGCTACAGCATGACTAGGTAATCAGGATTTGGCTTGAACTAACTGATACTAATTATAAGTTTTATCCTTGATTTTCAATAAGAATTACTCACGGGTGATGTTCGAAGCTGAACAATGGGAAGGAAACACAGAACTTGTATATAGAGGATTGCTTGGAACCTAAGTTAGCTTTTCTTCTTCATAGTGAATTATTAACAACCATTACTCATACAAGTGCTCATTGCCTCATATAGTTAATCTGTGACAAACAGAGGAGATCCGTGAGGAAAAGCCAATCAATTCTTGTTACAGTTTTGAGTTAGGGAAGTATCATCATGTGCTGACTTTTGCAAAGATGTCACTATGGTATTGCAGGAGAGCGTGTGAGAAGATAATGTATAATAATAGATGTATAAATACGTTGTGCGAAGAGCCCACTATTTATATACGGATATTCTCGCTTAGTGTTTGACCCACCGTATCAAACACATCAAACATATTATGAGCGACCTAACACCTGACCTCACACGTGCGGTATAGTGCACCTGATGCGATCCACATCACAGTTATGTAGATCGCCGATGTCGATAGTACAACAATTCTTCTTCTCTCTGCGCAATTCATCAAAGTCTCAATTCTTCCAACACCAAGAGACCGTCCATGTTCGTTAAAACTAAGTTAAGGACGTGGCCAGCGCGATGGGTGGGGGACCCCATATGGTAAAGCCGAGCTTAAAGAATGATTTTCAATCCAGTCGACAAAGCTGCTGACTCCGGACGAGCGAGATACATTTGGCTCCCATTACTCATGATGAAGGTTAAAATCGCCCACGATTATAGAGTTCGGCTTCACTGGCCAACTTAGGAGTGGGTCCAGACTCTCAGGCATATGGGCTTGAGGTTGCCAGTAGACATTGATAACCTCCAAAGGAGAACATTGAAGGAGGGCTGCAATGTCTGGTGAGGGTCCGCTGTCCAACTGGATAGGACGGAGGTGTGAGAGGCCCGTCCTCGAATAACTCAAAGTAGAGGTTCAATATAATAAATTAAGAAGTGCGTGAAGTTTAACATACAATCAAGTAGCCTGTCGCGGGATCAATAGATGGAGGTGAACACCAGAGCAAGTCCAAATATAAAATCAGTTAAATATTAAAATCTACCGAGAGAATTTACAGCCATATCTTCCTATCTTTATATACACATTCATCCTCCACTATTGTGACATGAAATGACACAATCTTTCTGACCAGCTTTGAAAGTTGTAGATGTAGTACCAGCCACCGAATACCAGCCACAAAGTACTTGCCACAGAAGTAGCCTCATGAGTGTCAGCCTCGTGAATCTCAGCCACAGAAATACCAGCCTCGTGGATATTCAACCTCGCGGAAATGATATGGTTTTGGCACAGTCAAAACCAACCTCACGGGTCTATCCCGTAACATAGCCCTACATACCTTTCTTCCAATTCCATATTCTTCTAGAATCTAACCAACCCAAGATCATCACGACTGATTGTACAAACTTCAGAATTAGATCAAAGCTATAAGAATTATCATCAACGCCTAAACGCCATTACAACATCTTTACACACGCCTATCATCATCTCGCTTGGTATATGTATTTTGATAATTGTCAGCAACGCTTTAGCGAAGGTTCATTAGTTTATTGGCTGCATCCCTGTTTCCTAAGCGTCCGATATAACAAGTACATGTACATGTACACAAGCTAGCACTGCACGGACAGTGGCATAATTATACAAGGGCCAGGGCCCGAGTTCCAACAAGGGTTCTAACCCTCACAGGAGGTTAGATTTTTTCCGGACGTAAGTGAGTAGGCGTGGGCGTGCAAGCTTCCAGTCCCGATCAGGGGGAGTAAAAATAACATACGCCGGGTGAGACTTAGTAACATTTTTGAAATTTATAACTTTTATCCAAGGTTCCTGGACAAAGATGACGTCGTAATTACCCTGAAAAACGGCTTGTAAAAGAATGAGGTGCGCAGATCCACCACATCCAACGTTTGCTTGGAGGAAGCGGAGACAAGGCGGGGGGGGGTACTCCTGTAGTAAGCTCTATTGGTCATGGAGAGTAAGACTAAGAGTGTTATTAGGAGCTTGCTCTTCCGAATCTACTTCCATAGATCCAAAGGAGGCATTTTCGAGCGAGGTAAATCTATTCTGGCTAGTAGAAGGGGTTTGTCGTGAGAGGTTAGTAGAGGCCTCGGTCAGAAGAGTTGAACCGGCGGTGTTGCCAGGGTCAGAGGCAGCTGTGGCAGCTGTGGCAGCAGCAGCAGCAGCAGCTTCAGCCCGACTTGTCTTACGGAGCTTGTTGCGATTGCTTGTGCGAAGTTCAGTAGCCTCTTTATCAGAAAGCTGAATGAGTTTGCCCTTATAAGGACGAGGGCGGATGGGGCAGGTATGATCATCTGCATGGTGTGGTCCTAAGCAGTTAATATATCGGCGATGGTGAGAGCATTCTCCTTGGTGGCGGAGAGTGCCGCAGAAGGCACACAAAACTTGAATCCGGCAGCGAGAGGATTGATGGAACCCGAAACAAGCTTCGCACTGGACAACCTTGGGGTTGGGGACGCATCGCCGGGATGACGCGCTGTCAACTATTCGGAATGTAGGAACTTCTTTTGGGAAGAAGATGATCGCCGTACGAAAAGGATCGTGGCTATTTTTATGATGCGACCAGTGAGCACCAGATGGGGCGACGCCTGTCTGCGCCTGAGCAATGCTCTTGACGTCATCAAGCGTTGAGGAAACCAGATTGGACACGGGATTCCAGATGGTGCGGGGAATGCGTTTGACGACATATCCATAACAGTCCTCTGCCTGATGTAAAGATCCTGAAAGAGAGGCCTTGATGGATTCGGCATGTTCCATCGCAAGTTTCAGCGATTCTTCGGATGAAAAGATCAAGCTGAATCCGCTAGAGTTGCGGGAAACGGAAGCGATACCGTCCTTGAGGCCGGGGACGATTTTTATAAAGGCAGCTTTGACTGATGTTGCATCTGCTTTAAGGAGAGGGGCTTCTTCAGTCAGGCGGAAATTTGCTTTAGGGCCCTTGGACTTCCCAGTAGGATTTTGCATAGCTATGCAAGCAGGTCGACTTTTAATACTAGGTTGAGCCGGAGCCGAGGGAAATGAGGCGGGTAGGCTTGCGGCAGTCGCGGCCCAACTTGGAGGTTGATTTGTGATTGAAACGGGAGGTCGGGAAGGGATGTTATGGCTGGGCTTGGGTAAGGAGCTCGCCGGCTTGGACTGTCTCGGGGTGTCGTGCCGCATAGATTGCCCGGAAGCAACTGCGAGGAGAAACGCGTCCATCTGCTCGCGCACAAATGATTTGATGAGAGGGTCAGCTTCTTCGACAGATGTCCAAAACTTGTTGTGGAAGTTTTGAGCCCAGGTAGCTCGACCCTTTGCCACGCGCTGTACAAGCTCGAGCTCATCAGCGACGCGCTGGGCCAAAGGAGGTGGTTATTGTGATTTGGCCATCACAAGCGCGATGACCAAATGGAAAGGCTTTTAATAGGTTTTGGATGAGTAGTCTGAATGGAATAGAATCGGCGTGATGATTAGATCCTTGAAGGAACCATCTGTATTTTATTCTTGGCACGCATCTTGTGTTTTTACTAGTTTCATATCACATGCATGTTCAGTTCTTACATTTAGTTGTTTGGAAGATTAACTAAATGTCAAGGCAAATCAACACCTTAATATAGCTGCTAATTTAGGACACGGGCAGTTATCTTAGTTTCTACTACGCTACCCTTAGAGTAGTAATTTTGCAGTGGGTCCAAGACAGGGATTTTTTGTGGTCAGCTAGGCCTAATTTGGTATAGTCTTTAAACCAATAGAGTTTAGCCCCTGTATTTATGAAAATTTATGAAATTTCCTCACTTTTTGTATGACAATTTTCTCTGACAGAAGAATTTTGCAGTGGGTCTTCCTTGCCGCTAAGCTCAATTTGTATAATGATTGACTGCATAAAATTATGCATTGATGCTGAATTTATCTACCTAACTACCAAATCCACGAATAAGAAAATTTGACTCCAAATTTACATGAAGACAACAAGCAAAAGCAGACAACTATCAAGAACTACTTTAGAAATTACTGAGAATCAATATTTAGTTGGTCCTCCATCAGCTTCCAACACAGCTCGACACCTTTTCGGCATACTTTCTATCAAATCATCAAGATATTCACCAGGCACAGAATTCCATGATTCTTGTACGACAGCCCGCAACTCGTCGTGGGTACGCTGCTTCCCCCGACCCAGGCTCGGATATCTCTCTTGGACATAATCTTTCTTTTTATCCCAAACTGCTTCAATCGGATTCAAATCTGGCGAATAGGGTGGCCAGTCGATAGGATCTGTACGTCTCTCCTGGAACTCTTTTATCGTTCTTTCAGAAGCGTGAGCAGGAGCATTATTCTGCATCACAAAGAGCCAAGTTTTCATCGACACCATACCATCATATGCACTCGGCCTCAAAGTTGCTGCGAATAGTATTTATGGTTCATTAGGAGACAGGCATTCCAGAATCTACAGCCCGACTTGCTCTGCTGCTGTTACAACAGGAGGTAGATGGTGCCTGGCTACTGCAGAGACTATACTTAGCGTGATGGGATACAGAGTGGTATACGGAGATACTGACTCGTGTTTCGTAGCACCAACGAAGAGTTCTATGGCAGATATACGCTCTGTGACTTGCGTGCTGTCTAGAATATTCGATTATACTCCGTTTCCTGGTATAGCTATGGAAGTAGAACACACGTATAGCAAAATAGCCTTCATGGGCAAGAAGACTTACTTTGGCAAGGTACAGGACGGTCCCGTAATATTTAAAGGCACGTCCAAGTCCAGAAAAGACAGAATTGGAATATGCAGAACATTGTCGTCTATGGTAGTACCGATAGTGCTTGATAACACCTCCAATGCACGACGCCAGCGCATAGTAGGTAATATGCTCTCTCTTGTTATAGATAGCATAGTCACAGGTAGGCTTTCCCTACAACAAGTGTCAAAGATAGTGAAAAGGGGAGGTACGAACTATTACGAATACAGGAGTGCAGATGGGACGCGCGAGTGGAGAGAATGCGAATCGTGCAGCGGGCTAGAGATAGTACCATATTCCCCTTCGCACGTGGCAAATTCCATTAGAAGTGAAATAGAATATGTGCTAGCCATAACCAGAGTAGGAAGCATGGCAACTGTCATCAGAGCTTCCGATGAGATATAGCAAGATATGTTTTAAAACAACACGACTACTTCATGCCTGCTGTTATAATTTTAATGAAGATATGTCGAGCCTAATGGATCAGGGAATATTGGATTGGCTCTCGGGAGTAATCGGTGCATGATTTTTGGAATTGGTTTCGGGAGCGTCGGCTTATGGGAATGGAGATTAGTATTTCGAAATATCTTGTAATTATTGATGGTCTGTTATTGTTTATTTGTCGGAAGAGTCGGCGCACCTTCATATATAAGAAGACGAGAAGGAAACTATGTATCTTCAGCTTCGCAATTTGTATTCTTTCTACATATCTATCAATTAGTGGTTTTATCCATTACCTCCTCTGTCGGTCTCATCCACAGATCTTCTAAACCTGGTTTTTATCTTTACTTATCTTATCTTCATCCTTACGTTTACCTTATCTTATCCTCTATCTTAAACTCTTCTCTTATTCCCCCTTTCGAACGGTCGCTCACCTATCTCCCCTCGAAGACGGCGATTTAATCTCCCTTCCGAGTCTCGCCGTAACACCTGCGGTAGAGCCTAAAAACATAGTCGAGTTGTTGCATACTGCATATACAACTTCTTTTAGGCTGTTCGCGTTCAGCTCAAACAACTGGCGCTCTATGCCCATCTCGTTATCGAAAATCACTAATTCTGTCTTCTTATCGCTGGCGGAGTATATAGAAGGCCTGGAGGACTCTATTCTTGGAGTGACACGTGACAATCCTTTGAGTTGTATAGTGCTCTACGTACTGATACGGGGAAACGTACGAGTACCTAGATTTGATGCAAACTGTCCAAAATGTCCCCTGGAATTGAGGCGAGGCCAGAAACAGATGGCACCATACGGCGTGAGAGCAGAATGCTGGTGACTCATGGGCAAGTCTAGTACAGAAGCGTGAGCAGGAGTATTATCCTGCATCACAAAGAGCCAAGGTCTCATCGAGACCATACCGTCAATTAAGGGTACTATTTTAGAGCAGTAATTTTCGGAGTCGATAGTCTTCCACTCTTTTCCCCAAAACAAGCTAGGACCTTTCTCTGACCCTGCAAAGGATCACCAGAACATCCAATCGTTTTTCTTTCTTATCATATCACCAACACACGTGATATGAAATTCCTGGTTAGTCTATGTCAACTTATTAGAGAGAGAAAGTCTTTCAAACCAAAAAGCATTGTACTAACCGTCCTTGTGATCCAGTCTCTAATGTGTTGACCGTCTTTAACCCAGGTTTCGTCCGTCCAAAGAATCGATCTTCAGTCTTCTACGGTCCAGTCAATATGAGCTGAAGCCCATTCTCTGCGCCTCCTTCTAGTTATTTCAGAGACTGGAGGTTTGTTGTGAGCAGGATGACGCCTGTAACCCCTCTTCTGTAATTCGCTTTTGATGACGCGCTCGCTGACATCCAGGTGACTAAATGGCCCCAAAGCAAGTTCCATGTAACTCATCCTGCGATTTTCATAAGATTCATTAATGAACTTCTCAATTCCGGTGACAGCCTCAGTTGAGAGTTTCGGTAGACAACCTTTCCTATTTTTCGGTGTGACAGAGCCGCGGTGTAGAAATTAATAAGCCTGTCCCCTAGAAATCCCAAGTTGTGCCGCAATTTGGAATTGGTTTTTACTGCCTTCATACAGAACCATTATCTAAAGAATTAGCTAAATATCAGTCAAATTCTTCATAATTTTACACTTACTTGCAGGCATTGGTCTCTTGACAGGTGTTTGCGTCTAGGTGTCGAAGGTGGAGATTGATGCGGCCGTGATGATTCCATGTCTGGTGTAAATTTAGTAGCTATTTAAGTCACTGTCTCCCGAATTAAATAACTTGGCTGAGGTAAGGAGAAAGTTTATTTAAAAAAGCTGAGGATACCTAATACCCAGTAGCTAATTATGATAATATGATGTAATATAAAATAGGTTAAAGCATCAAGTCTCTCACTTGATGATGACAGTATCAATAATAACGATAATAGTTAAACAAGCCGTTGAGTGTGTGAGGAAAAGAGATGTGTGAAGAGAGAGAATTATTATTTTGATGAGAAATCGACTTATGCAGATAATGGCCCGATAATTAAGGCCAAAATAATAGACATTTGCAGATCATGAGACTAGTAGGGGTATAACCCCTGAAGCGACATGCAGACCCATATTTCCCTACTGCAAAATTACTACCCTAAGCAGAGGATATGTTCGTCCCATAAGGACTTTACTGTATATACATTTAGAGCTCTCAACCTTCGGGGATTCTCAGTTCATTGCGTTTACTGAATATCTCTGAAGGATATATTCGTACCCACTTCGTCTCAACCTACTAAGCTTTATATCTAAGGCTCTATTCACCTGCTTCCTTGTTCGACTGTCATCCTTCTTAACTCTCACGTCGCTCCAGCATTCCCCTATACGATCCACGTCCTACAATAGATTGGGCATGTTTTTTAGAATGCTTTGAGTATGTCATGAGTGTATTGCCATGTTTGTTCACCGAGAAATCGCTCGCTGGACGGTAGCACATGCAGGCAGAGCAAAATGTTTTTGAAGATCCCATGACAAATTGAAATGCTAAGTAGAGCAAGTCAAGTAGACAAATAGGATGTTTGATACTAGAGATGCGAACAGCGCGTTGGTTCCGTGTGGAGTGCAGACGAATCAATAGCTCAGGTTTCATAATACACAACAATAATTATGACCACAATAAAAATCACTTGATAATTCTTGATTATAAAGCCAGTCAGGTAACCAATAAAAAATGAGTGTTAATTACGGTTCTACTCTCATGATAGGGTATTGTTCGTTGATCCGCTTCTTATAGGGTACAGGGGTTAAAGCGGGGATAAAGTGGAGATAAAGTGGTGATATTCCAGGTTACCTCACGATAGATCCACAGTATCCCTGTTAGCTTCAAATTTTAAAATCTTATGGCCTAAGGCATAAGAGATATGCATCTGTATATGAAGTCCAACGCCCACCTTCATGCCTGCACCTTTCTTCACTCGCGCACACCTGAGGTCGTTTCGTTTAAATCATTGTCAGCTATTTACTATTATTTTGCTCAACGGCATACTTTTATTTCATTCATCTATCTAATTTTTACTTCATGTGAGTGCATCTGAACCTTAAGTCAACTACTTTAGAAGATTTTAATTTACTGTACTAGATTGCCGCAAAGATGGATTCACCTCAACAACCTTCTCCATCATCAGCATCTCCTACTTATGCAAAACGCCTAACACAAACTCAACGTATTCAAGTAAGTCTGAAATCTACAAATTGATAAGGTTAAGAGAGTAACATGTGCAGGTTAGAACCTTGGCCAGTGAGGGACACAGTTACGTCAAAATCTCTCAACGCCTTGGGATTACATGGCGACAGGTACAATACACCATGAGCGTTGAAAATACCGAGCCTCAGTACTCCAGTGGTAGGCCACCTATTCTAAGTAGTTCCCAGGTCGATGAAATAGAATTTTTCGTCTGTTTATCATCGGAAAATCGTCGGATGTTATTTTTCCAACTTGCACATTTTATATTTCGGCACTTTGGTGTGAGCGAGAATGTGATCCGACGTGAACTGGCAAAGAGGGGATATGCACGCAGGATTGCACGATTAAAACCTCCTATCTCTTCAGTCAACAAACTGAAGAGATATGAGTTTGCCAGAATACATCTCCACTGGCGGAAGGAACATTGGATGAGAGTCCTCTGGTCCGACGAGACTTGGGCTATGAATGGTCGGCAAAGTGATCGTTGGGTCACAAGAAAGGTCAGTAGTCCCTTAAAGGCTCCTAAGATTTAGAGTTCCCTTGAGCTAAGTTTAAGTCAAAGATTGGGGAAGAGTACGAAGATACCTGTGTCCTAGCCAAGACGCGGAGGAGAGTTGGGTGGATGTTCTGGGGATCTTTCTTTGGACGACAGAAGGGGCCTTGCCTGATTTGGGAGAAGGAGTGGGGCCATATCACTGCGGCCAGTTACTGCGAGAGGATAGTGCCTCTCATAGAGAGTGCGGTCTTTCGGGAACCAGGACTAGATGTGATGCAGGACAACGCCCCTCCTCACAAGTCGAGGCAAACTATGCGTGAGTTTGAAAGGAGGAATATTTCTCTAATGGAGTGGCCGCCATATTCTCCTGATTTAAATCCGATAGAAACTTTGTGGAGTTATATGAAAGCGTACATGGAGCGTCTTTATCCAGCGTTGGATCAAGGGGGGCAGCGGAGTCAAGGGCATCTTCGTCAAATAGTGAACGAGGCGTGGGATCTGGGGTTTAATGGGGATGACTTGGAGAAACTGATAGATTCGATGCCCCGAAGAATCAGAGCCGTTTACGAAGCTGAAGGCGGATATGTAAATTATTAGCTAGATAGAAGTATAATTTATTTATGAAATGTATTAATGAATTAAAAAGCGAATAGAGGGCTATAATGGACCAAAAAAGCAAAACCAACGAATATTTCGTTGTGAAATTTTTGCCATACAAATTTAAAGTTTAGGTGGGGAGATCTACTTATCGTCATGCTAATTCAAGTTAGTAAAAGCCTACATACCCTGTAAAAGTCGAATTTTAGCGCCTATACACGATTAATACCGTAGTATCAGAGTACATTGTGAGTGAGGTATCAGGTGACAAAATTGGGCAGCGAGCCTTGTGTGCAGGCGCGAAAGACGGGGCTGATGGTGGCTTTGTAAGACGCTTGTCTCGAATAGCTCAAAAGATCAAGGTTCAAAAGTATAAATTAAGAAGTGCGTAGAGATTGTTTACACAGCGGGAGAATTACTTGTGTATCCATTCAAATTTTCCTCATTATGACCAAATGCCACGAGTTTCAGCCTGTATTAACTTACAAAGTGTGCATGCTCCAATAATCTCTAACGCCCAGTGCCCAGCGCCCAGCGCCCATTGTCATTTTGCTAGATTGTTTTATCACGAGGGGCAATACTCCATGAACATCTGCCCAGAAATTTTAGTCTAAGCGATCATCCATAACTTCGCTTAGATGTTTCATTGCATAATCCTTGCATTTTGGAAGGGCAAGAAAACGCCACGAAGCGCCAAACAACAATAGCCCACAAATCGATAAATCCATATTTCAAGGCAGAACAACGGGGGGGGCTGTATCACGACTCTCATTTCTATCTGCACATTCTGTACAGTCAAGCTTCTTATAAAATTTTAACGCGACAGACCGGTTAAGTCATTTCAACGGGACACGTCACACACAATCTACCCCAATTAAAGACAATGGCCTCGCAGCTCTCAAACGGGACTCCCCAGGGCCCCCCCCACAACCTCACGAAAACACGGCATGGCCAGATTTCGAAATGGTCGATATCCGACACGCCAGCACCATCGCGACAAACCCTCCTACACAACCACAGAAAGGCTCTCTCGAGCAGAGCATGACAGACTACATCGACGCGGAAATTTTGAAATTCCAAAAACGCGTCGAACAGGCAAAACTCATCTTGAGTACGTTCTGCAGACTGCTGGACGCGATAGAGGACGAAGAGCTACGAAGCTCAACCGAAGCCGCAACTGCCAGCCTTAGGGATAGGATCGCAAACATCCTATTGGGCAAGGCAAGTAACACCCAGCCTGACAACCAGCCACACCTCATTACCAGGACCAGAGCCAAGCAAGGCCCTACGCCAGCTGCCCAACCCCCTGTACAGCACAAAAGGCCTGCAGCAAATGCGGTAGATACTACAACCCCCCAGGCTGCGGATACTTCTCGTGGCGCCAAACTAGGAGCCGTGCTACCGACAATAAGAGCTGAGCCAACAGAAGGCTCGTGGACAGCGGTTGTCTGCAATAACAATAAGCAGACAAAGCAAGCCCCTAAACCTGCAAAAACGACTATTCCTTCGCTCAACCCACCTCGGGGATCGGCAAGGGTACACCCACCCCCGTCGACCCGCCCCGACGAGAGGCTCTTCCTACGACTCAAAGAAGACCATCCGTGGCGAAAAAAGTCGCCATACTTCGTAAAGATGAGCCTAGCAGCGAAACTCCGGGTCGCCAGCTCAGCAATTCAACAAGTCACGGTTGTTAACTCGGGATTTGCCGTCACTGCCACAAACGAGGCAGCCAGAAACCTTCTCCTCGACGAGCCGTATCGCCTAGGGAGCAAGCAAAGCGATTCTGAGAATAACAACCTCATCCTGCAGGACCTCAAGCTGGAAGCGGCATCCAAATGGATATCAGTTCTCGCCCCAAATGTCCCAGACCACCTGCAAACTTACAATATTCCCACAACTGTCGAGTCTGCCACACCAATCAGTCTTCAGCAAATATCAGTACCAATTACTAGAGAAATAGTCATAAAAGAAGCCACTCTCAAAACTGGCATGGTACCAATCTCAGCGCGACCCCTCACATCTAGCATGGATTGACCCGCAACCGACTGGGTAATCTACTTCCCAACCGGCACCCCCAAGCTCGGAGAGCGACTCTTTGAGGAAAGTAGGCGTCTTACAGAGTTCATCCGCCGGCTACGAATAGCCCAATGTAATCGCTGCTGGGAGCATCACCCAACCAAAACCTACTCCAGAGCATCGCGATGTATCAGATGTGGCTCTCTAGGGCACCAAGCAGAAACATGCAAGCAAGAAATCCCCCGCTGCATCAACTGCCACGGCCCGCATAGAGCTGATGACCCCTGCTGTATGGCACGCCCAGTACGTGTAAAAGGAAAGACAGTGCAGCGGACCCAGGATCAGCTTACTGTCATCCGCCAAAGAGGGCAGAAGGATAGAACCGCGAAAATCCGAGAAGCAGAAGCTAAGCAGAAGGCTGCCGAGGCGACTACAGACAACAACACCCAGTCCCCCTCTCAATGCCTGTAAGGGACCACAACCTTCCTGGGACAACCATTCGACCAACAATCACGTTTCTCTGCTCAAACCTCGGCAAGGGAGGCCCCGCAAATGACATCATCTTGCAAGCCACCTGGGACGCAGGCACAGACGTTCTACTCATTCAAGAACCCTGGGCCTCGAAACGTAACGACAACTGGCTTATGAAGTCACATCCTGTTTCGACAGATACTCACCAAGCACCGGGGGAGCAGATACGCCTAGGCCAAGATCTTTAATATACGCTAAAAAGGGAAGGAAGACAAGGCAGCTTTTCACATGCGGCACATTGTCAGACATCGCAGCAGCTGTCGTGACTCCTTGTACTTGGATCTTGATGGTTTAGCTTGGGCTTGATCTTGGTGAACAATCTCTTGAAATACTGAATACCTGGAACTCTGGGACACTGACGATACCAAATAATGTCACGTAAGCTTTTGTAACAAATGACAAGTGTAGATGTGGATAACCTGACTTCTTGAATCCTGACTAGACTAGATGCGTAGAATAAATACAAGACTGAAAGCTGGAGAGCTTTCAACTAGAAGGCCTAACCACTATTTATACATGAGTCTACCTAGTACATTCCCTAGTACTGGTTACTAGAACCCCATCCCATCAAACGCCAGCGAATATTGTAGAACACCCAAAATACCGTTGATTGAAATAGAATTCCATAGAACTATGCAATGCCTGGAGTTCAATCGTTGTTAATAACGATCAACAGGAAAAGTCCAACAATGATAACAATATTAAGTAATTAGTGACGATCGGCAAAATAATTTATCAACGTCATTGAAGCCATTGATGAAGATCGACAAAATGCATGAAAACTCACGCCAATTAATTAAAGACAATATGTGAATAAAATTTATGCAAAAGAACTAAATGAATTCAAGCCGAAACGACTAGCTTCAGCGGGCCGTTCCGTGACAGCAGCGGTGATAGACGGTGTGAGTTCTGTCTCTACATACCGGGCCCTAGGGGTAGCCCTCTCACCTCTTCTATCATGGAACCCCACCGGACCGACATTAATTGGCGGCGACTTCAATTCAGTGCATCCGGAGTGGCAACCAACAGCAGGACGCTCGCACGGAGACGGCCATATCCTTATTCAATGGATGCTTGAGCACGGCATGGCCTTGGCCTCGAGCCCAGGCGTCCCAACGCACACAAGAGGTAATACCCTCGACCTAATTTGGTCTAACGTCGGGGCTATTGCCGACGTCGCACCAGAGCTCGATTCTACTTCGGACCACATGACACTCGCAGTCGACGCCCCACGGCCAAACGCTGGCGGATCGGCAACTATCAGACTTAACAGTCCCATACGGGTAGGTGATGATTCTCTAGAGGACTTTGCCAAAGTAGTGGGAGAATGGAGTAGAAACATAGGAAGACAAGAGTTAAGGACGGCAATTGACGTGGAAAATCTTGCCAACAACCTAGTGGAAACCCTCAGCTACGCAATAAAAGCAATCGGCAGGCGAGGCTCCCCTCAGCTTGGGCAATTGGCACCATGGTGGACAGACGACTGCCGGGAGGCTAAGAGCTCATACAGAACAATTGGGGACGATGCCAGCAGAAAAGCATTTCGACAAGCAGTCAAGATCGCCAAACGCCACTACTGGCGCCGAAAGTTCTCCAAAGCTAAGACAGACAGCGATATTTACCAAATGGCTCGATGGGCGAAACCGCAGCAGCAAGGAAAAACTGCCCCTCTCAGAACCACAAACAGTTTCGAATCTGACCCCCGCCGCCGCGCTACTCTACTCCGCGACATGCTACTCGCCAGGTTCACGAGCGTAAATGACATCAAAGCCATTACGGACCCCACAGACACTGAACCCGGAACTGATCATCTACCTTGGACAATAGAGGCCACAGAAGAGGAAACCAAATGGGTAGCCACATCGTGCCGAGACAAGGCCCCAGGCGCTGACAACATCACTGTCCGGCTGCTAAGTGCAGCATGGCCAGCGATAGGACAGGCAGTACGAGCCCTTTAGGAAGGATCCCTCCGCTGCAAGCACTTTCCGACTACTTTCAAACTAGCCGAGGTCATCCTAATCCCCAAACCAGGCCGCGACCTCAGCACAGCAAAAGGATGGCGACCTATCGCACTTCTCTCGTGCCTCGATAAAGGACTCGAGCGCCTAGTCGCCAAACGCACAGCACACACGGCACTCAGCAGCCAGAATGTACCTCAGCAACTAATTAGAGCACTGCCCGGCCGGTCAGCCAAAGACTTGGTCGCATACCTTATCCACGACGTGGTACATACACTGAGCTTACGACATAAAGCTGTACTGGTAACACTGGATGTCCAAGGAGCTTTTGACGCGACTCTTCACAGACGACTCCTGCGAAGAATGAAGCAGATGGGATGGGCGCCGGAGACCATTAGCTGGACAGCCTCCTTCCTGCAGGGGCGCTCAGCTCGTGTCAGATATGATGGAGGCGTAACCGACGCAGTAAATCTTGATTGTGGCCTCCCACAAGGGTCACCCCTATCGCCGATCTTATTCCTTCTGTACATGTCAGAGGTCGCAGGGGGAAGCAACCAGAGGTTTAGCTCCGCAGATAATCTAGCTGTACTCGCATTAGGGGCAACAGCAGCTCTGGCAGCGGAAGCCGCCCAACGCGAAGTGAACGCTATCATGGCCTGGGCAGAGAGCAACGCCGTCACTTTTGATCCAGCTAAGGCGGAAGTCCTGTACTTCCTCGGCCCCAGAGCAAGAATCACAGACCTACCACCAATAATCATCGGAGATACAGCGATCCAAGAATCCGAAACTGTAAGATGGCTTGGTGTCTTCCTAGATAGAGGCCTCACATTCCGCCATCATGTTGCCGAGTGGACAAGGAAGAGCACCCGTCTAGTACAACATCTCCGCCGGCTCACCAGATGCACCCAGGGACCCCCACCTGGACCGTTAATCACAGTCATCCGCACAGTTGTGATGCCCATTGCACTCCACGCCTCCGAGGTTTGGTGGCCCGGTCTCACTCGGGAAACAACTAGAGGCAGAGTTCAAAATTCTTGCAGAATGCAAATAGAGGCAATTGACCAAGTACTTATGACAGGCTTTCGCACCGCACTACCGACCTGGCGCACCATGCCGAAAGCAGCCCTCTGGAGAGAAACAGGAATCCCACCGGCAAAAATTCTGCTTGAAGAACGGCGCCTTATGTCAGCCGCCCGTATTCGCCGCCTAGACGAATTCCACCCGCCGCAACTCAGAGCTTTAGAAAATACCGAGGCCGCAAGACACCGGCTTGGCCTACGATCATCCAACCGGGGCCGGCGTCTAGGAGATAGAACCCATGGCTCCAGAGTTCAGAGAGCATTTAGACTACTACCCGAGACAGAGAGCCCACCTCCTCCCCGAAGACCCATTCCGTCACCCCCGCGGCTCTGCAACACCGACAAAGCAACAGCTGCCAGAACCACGATGAATTGGCTCAGCAGACTTCCCCAAGATTGCCTGTGTGCCTATAGTGACGGATCTGGTGCGGCAGAGTCCCGCTCAGCCTGGGGCTTCGCAGTCTACTTTGGCGGCACGACTACAAACCTCGAGCTCAGCGGTTCTGGCCCCTTGGCAGGGGCAGAAGTCTACGACGCGGAAGTCCACGGCGCCATGGCAGCTCTCGAAGCGATCATCACGAACCTTGGCAACCGCAACATCTCAAAAATTTACATCCTACTGAACAACGCTGAAGCAGTGCAAGCTCTACGGACAGGCAAAACAACGTCATCCTACTGGCGTGCCCGTAGATTCCGAAGGCGGGCGGAAGGTCTAATAACTCCAGTACGCGTGAAGTGGATACCGGGCCACAAAGGCATTCCGGGAAATGAGATGGCAGATCAACTAGCACGTGAAGCGCTAGACCAAATCTCAAACACCAAAGACACAGGAACTCTCACAATAGCCTCAGCTGGACGGAAAGCTCGAGCATTGGCAAAGGACTTATGCACAGATTGGTGGATGTCATAAGCAGTATGTAGACAGCGTGGGGAGAGAGAGAGGACAAGAGGTGGGTGTCAGGCTAAAGGTTGCCATCCTACATGATACACGAGATAGATGCATCACCACTCGGCTAAAAGGCCAGACCAGAATCATAGAACACTATGATTTGGCAATCTCCATATATATATTATACAGTAGAGGCTTTCCTGAAATAACCCCCCCTATAATATATATATGCCTAGACTCCGTAAGCTTAACCCATACTTGTTTACTAAGCCAGAACTGAATACACACTAAGTGGGTGACAAAGTGCCGGTGCTAGATCTTAAGAATGTTCTATGATTATGTCATAAGCGGTATGTAGACAGCGCGGGGAGAGAGAGAGGTCAAGAGGTGGGTGTCAGGCTAAAGGTTGCCGTCCTACATGATACACGAGATAGATGCATCACCACTCGGCTAAAAGGCCAGACCAGAATCATAGAACACTATGATTTGGCAATCTCCATATATATATATATTATACAGTAGAGGCTTTCCTGACAGTGGATCTCTGCCTGCCCGAGAAGATACGAAGACCTCGAGCTACAAATGCGCCGCAAGAAACCACCTGAACTCGCGCTTCCTAGGGCGATTTATGCGCGCCTTATTGCAGCCCGAACCGACCACGGAGACTTCGCGTCTTACCACCGCCGATGGAACCACGACACCGCACCACTATTGTGTGAGTGCGGCAGGGAAAAGTCAGTCGCTCATTTAGTCCAGTGTCGAAGGGCGCTGAATAGATGGCGGGAGGTAAGCGGAAGACGGAGAGCCCCATCGCTTCACAATTTACTTGGAGCACACGGGTGGCAGAAATTCGCGGAATACGTCCGAGGTAGTGGCATCTACGAAGAGACAGTCCTCGGTATGGTGGGAGTCAGAGCAACTGAGAACAGCTAGGATTTGCGGAGGGGGGCGGTACCTGCAAAAATTAGCAGAACAGGATTAAATAAGCTCGGGTGCGTGGTGGCCAAGATTGAAGAACTACGAGGAGTGCTAAAGGGTATAAAGGCGTAAAGGCGCGAGAAAGTTTTTATTTTTATTTATTTTTATCTTTCTTTAAAAAGTTTCGGTTGTTTGTTTCTCTGGGCTGCTGGGGTCAACATGTTCAACACAAGTATGTACTCTAGCATGGTTCCGGTCATTAGCGTGAGACGAGGCTGAGCAGTCAACCTGATTTCACCCGGCCTCACTCGTGTCTGACCCACTAAGGGTGTTATGGCACGCTAAACAACAAAAAAAAAAACAATAGCCCACAGCCGCAGCTTAGTTTAATCACTTTTAAATACAGGGATTGAGACAAGGGCATTTAGCCCGAGCCAGCATCTAGGGTTTTAACCTTCACAGGCTTGGCTTCCCTTGATAGCTTTTCGGTTAAGCGTTGGCATTGATGTGTCGGGTGACTGCCACCATCAAACAAGCAGAGATTGTGTTTTTTTGCGGTATTCTCTGATTTCTTGCGACAAATTCCCATGTGGCGTAAAGTGTGGCATATTGTTGACGCCGTTGAAGTTTCCGGTGGGTGCATCAGAAGTGACAGGATCGGGATTTCTTGGCTTAATACTACCTGTAGTATTAGTCAATTTCAATTCCCTTTGCACGCGATGGCCACCCTCAAATTGAAGTACCAATTGAGTAACGGCATCGTAGTTAGTGATGTCGATTTAAGGCGTGCCGAGCAATTTTTTTTGAATGGGTTCAATGAGCCCATGGAAAAATTCTTCACTACAGGCCTGTCGAGGAAAACAGATTTCTTTACACAAATACTCGAATGGCTGCTTGTACTCTTGCACGCTTCTGCTTTCATGCTTGAGTGTCTGACGCTGTCTGATACGCGTAAGTTTGATTGTGGAATTTGAATACCTGTCACGAAGTCTTTGCGCAAATGCCGACCAGTCGTCCTTGAGATCTGGAGACAGTTGGATCTCTAGTCTCGCCCATTCCTTGGGAGCTTTAGTATCGCCAATTGGTAAAGAGCCTTCCAAGTTTACTATTGCAACCATAACCTTTAGCCGATCTGTCGCATGGTAGATTGGTTGCAGAATAAATTTTGCCTCAAGGTCCTCTATGGACTGGTTGATATTGATTAGACCAGTGTATTTGGTTATTGAGGTGACTGGGGTTTGTAGATTATTTGAGAAAGGAGGAGCTTGATAGGAAGAGCTTTGATATTGAAATAAATGCGGATGTTGAAATGGAGGTAGATGGGGAAACTTTGAGGTAGGTCGGCTGTGGTATGTGATGGTGGCGTTTTCTGTTGTTGTTTTTTAAATCATATTAGCGTATGCAGCCTGAGGCTATGAGGCGCATGATTACGGAAGGCATGTATATTTCGCATAACAACTCAGTTTGACGTTAGGAAGACTCAGTCTCAGATTTCATTTGCAGATACCACTACGAGAATAACGCCTTACTGTATGTACCCACTTCCGTGAATACCCACCACAGGGAAAAGCGAGAAAAACCTGTGGTTATCTGAGCATGCTTTCATCATCCTACGAATACTATATCATCGCGGGAGAAGTGGTGTAAGGGTCTTGCCGGAATCAAACCAGCTTTCTCCTGTCTCACGTGGAGCATGTGTCCAAGCTACCCAGACTCTACATGGGAGGACGGCCTGGGCAGTGTACCACTGTACCATCCGATCCTTTTTCTGTTGTTGTGTTTGTAGTAATAGTTGTTGATGTTGGTGTTGATGTTATATGAACTTGTTACATTTTAAAGAACAATTTTCCAAAGCCGCGGTCAATTGCTTTTGAATCAATGTGGCAATACTGTCGCTGGGCTTTCCGATCGGAAGCTTGGTTGGTAGTTTCATGTAAGAACGTGGCAAAGGCGTCTAGAATATTGATGAAGGTAGTAGGGTAGTAGAAAGTGGTAGAGACGTTGGTGGTAATGCATTTCGCACTTTTTGTTTTCCCTTTTGGCGGGCTCTGGCGACAAGGCTCTAAAATAATGTTTTTCGAGTCTACTCTGATACTACGGTATTAATCGTGTATACTCTCATGATAGGGTATTGTTCGTTGATCCGCTTCTTATAGGGTACAGGGGTTAAAGCGGGGATAAAGTGGAGATAAAGTGGTGATATTCCAGGTTACCTCACGATAGATCCACAGTATCCCTGTTAGCTTCAAATTTTAAAATCTTATGGCCTAAGGCATAAGAGATATGCATCTGTATATGAAGTCCAACGCCCACCCTCATGCCTGCACCTTTCTTCACTCGCGCACACCTGAGGTCGTTTCGTTTAAATCATTGTCAGCTATTTACTATTATTTTGCTCAACGGCATACTTTTATTTCATTCATCTATCTAATTTTTACTTCATGTGAGTGCATCTGAACCTTAAGTCAACTACTTTAGAAGATTTTAATTTACTGTACTAGATTGCCGCAAAGATGGATTCACCTCAACAACCTTCTCCATCATCAGCATCTCCTACTTATGCAAAACGCCTAACACAAACTCAACGTATTCAAGTAAGTCTGAAATCTACAAATTGATAAGGTTAAGAGAGTAACATGTGCAGGTTAGAACCTTGGCCAGTGAGGGACACAGTTACGTCAAAATCTCTCAACGCCTTGGGATTACATGGCGACAGGTACAATACACCATGAGCGTTGAAAATACCGAGCCTCAGTACTCCAGCGGTAGGCCACTTATTCTAAGTAGTTCCCAGGTCGATGAAATAGAATTTTTCGTCTGTTTATCATCGGAAAATCGTCGGATGTCATTTTTCCAACTTGCACATTTTATATTTCGGCACTTTGGTGTGAGCGAGAATGTGATCCGACGTGAACTGGCAAAGAGGGGACATGCACGCAGGATTGCACGATTAAAACCTCCTATCTCTTCAGTCAACAAACTGAAGAGATATGAGTTTGCCAGAATACATCTCCACTGGCGGAAGGAACATTGGATGAGAGTCCTCTGGTCCGACGAGACTTGGGCTATGAATGGTCGGCAAAGTGATCGTTGGGTCACAAGAAAGGTCAGTAGTCCCTTAAAGGCTCCTAAGATTTAGAGTTCCCTTGAGCTAAGTTTAAGTCAAAGATTGGGGAAGAGTACGAAGATACCTGTGTCCTAGCCAAGACGCGGAGGAGAGTTGGGTGGATGTTCTGGGGATCTTTCTTTGGACGACAGAAGGGGCCTTGCCTGATTTGGGAGAAGGAGTGGGGCCATATCACTGCGGCCAGTTACTGCGAGAGGATAGTGCCTCTCATAGAGAGTGCGGTCTTTCGGGAACCAGGACTAGATGTGATGCAGGACAACGCCCCTCCTCACAAGTCGAGGCAAACTATGCGTGAGTTTGAAAGGAGGAATATTTCTCTAATGGAGTGGCCGCCATATTCTCCTGATTTAAATCCGATAGAAACTTTGTGGAGTTATATGAAAGCGTACATGGAGCGTCTTTATCCAGCGTTGGATCAAGGGGGGCAGCGGAGTCAAGGGCATCTTCGTCAAATAGTGAACGAGGCGTGGGATCTGGGGTTTAATGGGGATGACTTGGAGAAACTGATAGATTCGATGCCCCGAAGAATCAGAGCCGTTTACGAAGCTGAAGGCGGATATGTAAATTATTAGCTAGATAGAAGTATAATTTATTTATGAAATGTATTAATGAATTAAAAAGCGAATAGAGGGCTATAATGGACCAAAAAAGCAAAACCAACGAATATTTCGTTGTGAAATTTTTGCCATACAAATTTAAAGTTTAGGTGGGGAGATCTACTTATCGTCATGCTAATTCAAGTTAGTAAAAGCCTACATACCCTGTAAAAGTCGAATTTTAGCGCCTATACACGATTAATACCGTAGTATCAGAGTACTTGACACTGTTACAGTTATGAGATTTGGGAGGTATCATCATGTGCCGACCTTTGCAAAGATGTCACTGTTATGGTGATGGTTGTATGTAGAAGATATTTATAATGATCAAAGAAGATGAAAAGTGTGTAATCTTTATTCACTTATTACAATGTGCAAAGAGCCCACTATTTATATACGGATATTCTCGCTTAGTGTTTGACCCACCGTATCAAACACATCCAACATATTATGAACGGCCTAACACCTGACCTCACACGTGCGGTATAGTGCACCTGATGCGATCCACATCACGGTTATGTAGATTGCCGATGTCGATAGCACAACAGACACAAACTTCATGAAAGCGTCATGGTATATGTAGAAGGATGAAGTGTACGACGCCAAGATTGTGGGAACAACAGCGACAACCCGAGCTGCGCTAGACTTGAGGCCGATGGGAGAAAAATTTTAGGTTTTACTAGGTAACAAAGCAGCAGTTATTCCAGCACGTCGCTCAGAGAGCCAAAGCAGAAATTAGATGGTAACCGGGACACTCCCAGATCAACGGAAACGAGGAAGCTATTGTGGAAGCCCGTGCTATGTCACATAAATTTGCTCTTTGCCCAACACAGACAGGATATACATCCTGTGCATATAGTAGCGTCTAAAAGTGCGCAATGAAACCACCACTTTGACTAAATTTTACTATAACTCTGCAACAACTTCTTCTAATTTAAAAATTCTAGGTTCAAGTAAAATCTAAGCCATTTCTTGAATAAGTCCAACTTTGTTTTGTAAAAATAATGATTAACTGTAACGTTCACGCTGGTCTTGGCACTTAATGTCTTTTGCTGTTACGGGCTGTGCCTGATAAGGTTTGGCTGGGCTATCTTTCAGGCCCAGCCTCGGTTAATAAGTCCAAGCACGTGATCGGACCCGAATTTGTTCCTCGAACTTTAACCCTCGGCTAACTGTCATCAGAGGCGAGAAGACAGATCATTGATCTAAGCAAGGCCAGATCACGCAACAGGACCAGGACAGATCACGCATCGGGACGAAGACAGATCACAGAACAAGTGGAGGACAGATCATTAAGAGTATAGAAGGCTATCGCAGAGATCACTAATGGGAACAGAAGATGTATTTGATGAAGCCTAACTCCTACAGTAAATCTCCATAGAAAAATGTAAACTTCTTTGTGGTATTGTCGACGAGCGTTGTCCGTTTCGCTCCTGACCCTTAACAATTGCGCACTTTTTGACGTATCATTTCTCCACGTAGTAGAACCTGCGTTAACAGACAACTATGCTGTAAACTTTAATTTTTTGATCTATATAACTATTCAACATGCTATTGTATCATTCCTAAATCTTTTTTGATTTCAATATTCTCTGTTATTTTTACAATGAGAAAACTTTCACAGCACCGGATATCATCCATCACTACATTACTCGATGAAGGTAAAAAAGAACTAGGAATAGCAAAAATTGTGGGCGGTCATAAGTCTTCGGTAGCCAGGCATCGGAAAAAGACATCTCATGATACATTAAAACCTGTGCAGGGACGACCACGGAAGTTAACGTGTCGAGACAAGCGAGCCCTGGCTCGTTTGGTGGTTAATGGCGGGACCAAAACTACGGTAGAAGCGATGAAGATTATTAATCTTGAACAAGAAGACAAAGTTTCCCCTGATACTGTAAGGCTGGCTCTGAGGGAACAGGGTCTCCGGGCTATTAAGAGGGTGAAGGAACCGATGCTGTCAAAGGCGCATAAGAGAGCTCGGTTGCATTGGGCTTTAGAACATGAAAGTTGGACTACTGAAGATTGGAAAAGAGTTATTTGGTCAGATGAGACGAAGATAAATAGACTCAATAGCGACGGAATCAAATATGCCTAGTCCAGGAATCCAAGTAGCTATTCGGCAGAAGTGGTCGAAGAGACACTGAAGTTCGGGGGCGGTTGCGTAATGATATGGGGTTGTATGTCTTGGTTTGGCGCCGGTGGAATGAGTCGTGTGGTTGGAAGGATGAACTCGGAACAGCTATGAGGCATTCTGAATACTTGTTTGGTCCCAACAGTCGACGAAATAGCAAGCAAGCTCTTTTCCAATGCCAGAAACAACGTTATTTTTCAACAAGACAACGATTCTAAGCATACTTCTAGGGCCACAAAGAATTGGCTAGCTACCAAAGGTATAAATAACATGAAATGGCCTTCTCAATCGCCCGACCTGAACCCAATTGAGCACCTATGGTGTCTGGTAAAACGCCGACTTGGAGAGTACCTGGAAACGCCGAAAAGTATGCACGAATTGATGAAAAGAGTAGACGACGTCTACCAAAATATACCTGAAGATTAATGTCGTACATTAATTGAGAGTATGCCGTCAAGGTTTCTGGCCGTAAAGAAGGCAAAGGGGGGTCATACCAAGTATTAGAATAACGCATCTAAAAATGCGCAATAGACATTAAGTGCTAAGACCAGCGCGAATCTTACAGTTAATCATTATTTTTACAAAACAAAGTTGGACTTCTTCAAGAAATGGCTTAGATTTTACTTGAACCTAGAATGTTTAAATTTGAAGAAGTTGTTGCAGAGTTATAGTAAAGTTTAGTCAACGTGGTGGTTTCATTGCGCACTTTTAGACGCTACTGTACTTGCAGCATCTCATGAACCAATGTCAGCAAAATTTAATAGATCTTGACGGTCGACTGTCTATCCTGCTCGACATCAGAATCTAGACTTACAAATACGACGTCAGAAACCTCCAGAGCCTAATTTGCCGCTAGAGTTGTTACATGAATTGTTTCTGCCAGGACAAGACATGGATACTCTGCAGCGTAGCGCTGGTGGCTTCGCTTTGAAAACACAAATTTACATTGTAATTGCGAGAAAGAAACCTCGCTAATCCACTTTATCCGCTGTTGAAAATACGTCAGCCAAGTGCGCAAGCTCAACAAGGCCGCAACAACGAGTGAGTTTGTCATGGAACTTTCTGGACACATTGATTCGTGATTCGATATATTTCAAGGCTTTGTCAGGGGCAACGGATTGTATCAGTGGCCTTTCCATACACATGTCATCAGCTGAAAGAGATGAGAGTATTTATAAGAATGTTACAAGTCGAGAGATGATACAGTTGAGACTTGCGCAAGTGTGAGCGGGCTAACCTTCAAGTATGTTTTTTGTCTACTCACTTTACCCTTTCATATTTCTTAATTTGTATTTTACAATTATGTAGCGTTTTTTTCCATTCATGGCATGAGCTATGCGCAATAGCCGTAATCTGAGTCGGCTCCACTGAACTAGAAACTAAAGGGAAATAGGGCTTCAGCTAGGACCTTTGAAGGTATAAATCAGTGAAATAAGCATCACCTTTTTTCCATTCTTTCTTGCTAGTGTAGCATTTAGATTATGCTACGAATGACTCTGAAACGGAACATGAAGCGACGACTCAACGTGACATGAGGAACACTTACACTGAATATTATTTCAGGACTTCACCCAACCTCAGGTGCCTTATGGCCCTTCCTATCCTTAACTTTCGACGGCTACAGCAGGAACGCATTACAGCAACTTTTGGTAATCCAGTTTTCCTTTATCACCGCTAGAAGTTTGACCAAGTGCAAGATGTAGGACAGTCTCACTGCGTCCGACTAAGCATTGTCCTTTATGTGAGGCATGAGACTCGGAAATCCATAATCAAGTTGGGAGAATGGCTTGAACAGTTTACCACACCACTGATGAATCCAAGCATGCATTATGCACAGACCACCAACTACAACTTTCCAACAGTGCTGTAATTAAGATTAATCATTCCGATATCTGGGGGCAGAAGAGTTGGGGAGTTTAAGAGGGCTCAAATTTAAGTTGGACATAAGAGAAAAAACGATTATGAGCATTACAAGTTTGTTTTGGACGTATGCGGAAACTCCTTAATTAAACCGGAATCAAAGAGAGCATAATTGCTCCAGACATTTCCTAAAACCCTCAGTTTAATGCCGGAAGGACATCGAGTGGGCAAGGGAGATTCTAGCCGCAAAACCTTTTATTTCATTCAGTGGGCGAAGTATGACTCTCTTGTCACAGATGTTACGGTATCTGAATGGGTGAGTTTAGACTTTCTCGAGTAAAACGTCGATACTAGTATGAAGTACATGAAAGAATGACCGAAGACTCATCAAACTGGTTAGATTCGTTAAGCGAATATCTATCTTTGAGTGTAAGTTAGATGAATAAGCAATCTAGAATGAGTCTAATGACAGGATTCTGCGAAGACCTCCAACCCTACTACAAATTCTGCGACAAGCAGCATTAAATATGTCAACTTCCTTGCATTTTCGCGCGGCAATTATTTTCGGCCGCTACAGAAGTTGCAGCATATGAGACGGTCTCCGTTGAAATTTTTTTTCATAGAACGGTAGCACGTGGATATGAGGTGCCTCATGATCCGGGGGCTTATTTCAATCCAACTTTTCTTTGTCTTGATACTTCGTAACATAATCTAAAAGGTGATGACATTGAAATATAAGTAGGGGATGGTATTGGTGACATTGAGAACTCAACGTCGAATATTGTATTTTCCAGAAGTGGAGCTCTTCACATTAAATCGCTTACGATTCGGAGCATGTTGTATCAGAGAAACACTTCGAAATGGCCTATCAGCCTTCAGCAGTTTTGGTTATTTATCCTATCTATTCCATGTCAAGCCTTCATGGCAAGGTTTTCGCATTGCTTACTTTCCGTACATAGCTTGGCGATCAAAAGAAAGAGTCGGAAATTCGAGCGTGACCACCAATTCGTGGAGACATTAATCTGCATATACTAGGTAGATTTATTAGGAGACGTTAAACAATACCTTTCCTTCAAGGGTACAGCTTCGCTTCTTCGTCTGAGGATCCAGAGTCGAAATATCGATAGCTGGAACGTGTTGCAGACGTGCTACATTAAAAGATTCATTACTCCGTAATTGAAAAACACAAGACCTTCAACTAAGATACTTCTGGACTCCAAATGAAATTTATAAAATCAGCCGGCACATCAACATACGCTCGCGAAAAATCAGAGGCCTGTAGACAAGAACTGTCAATCAATAGTTTAGGATCCAATATGATCCCATATATACACTTGTGTGATTAGAAGAAAGGAAACATGACGTTTCGCTTCTTCTTGTACGTCTCGGGAAATTCAGATCTGTAGGCTTCTTCCTTCTTACGAGCCCAAATGTGCATTTGCGCCCAAGCAATGGCCGTAAATGCGACCGCCATTGTGCTCTTGGCGACAAGGTTAACACCAAACCAGGCTATGATCTCAAAAAAGTAGTTAGGACATGTCACCCACTCAAAACCATAACCTCGAGGAATTCCCCGTTCAGTCCCTCCCCTGCTCCTTAAGCGGCTAAGCGTGAGATGTGTATGAGCGTTTGAAACTTCACCAAAGATATATAGGACTAATCCGAGAAGATTGACGTAGCTGATGCTAGGGGATTCAATCTGAGTGTATGAACTAGGGTGATATATAGAATAGGCGAGGAATGCACCGGAGCCGAGCCAATAGTGTGCAGAATTTTTGAATATGTTCGTCAGTGGCATGGTAGAGAGCGAGAACTTGTGGACGAAAATTGTTTCGAGCTCGCGTTTTATGAAATGGAGGACAATCATAGCACACGCAAGTTTCTGAGAGGAAGATAGAGGCGGAGACTGACGATCACCGTATATATATGGCCGCAACACAAAGGGAACGGCGAGGTGTATCCAGATTGGCCCAAAGTATTCAATTAAGAAAACCGAGGTCCAAGAAAGTTGGGGTCCTGAATGAGCGTTTGATTAGCATATGTCCAAGTGAAAGTAGGTTAATAAGCGTGCCTAAGTCTTTGACCAGAATTTTCCCTGAGTTTACGACGTCGGATTGTTGCAAAATAAATGCCTTCCTGTCCTTCAAAATTTTCTTTTTCTCTGAGTCATAGAGACCAAAGCGATTGGGATCGCGCCCTCCTGAAAGCCTCGACAATTGCTCCTTGACATCGTGAACTGTCGTTTTCTCAGTGACTTCGATACTTGCGGGTAGGTTTTTGATGGGCTGATTTGTAGCTGGAGTTTGTGTTAGGTGGCAGGTTTGCGCCGAAAGGAATTACATCAGATAGACATCTTACATCGGTTGGCGATTTGGAGGGTAGTTGTTGATGCCATGGTAGAGGCCATCTCCAGAATTGTAGTTTCAGAGGTAGTGTGAGTAATCATGGCGACACTAAAGACTTGAGTTGATGAAGTTGAAATGTTTTCAGGCTGACCTCAGGGGTGAAAACTCATCAAAATACTGGTTGATGCTGATCTCTGGAGATCTTTGCTAAGGTGAGATGAACTCGGTAGCGCGGATAAATATTAAGCCGGAGAGTTCGGGGGATACTGATTACGTCTAGACCTCAGTTCCTCCCCTGGGTTAATGTGAGGTTCTGCGCTTATCCTGGAATCTTCAAATGGACAAAATTTAAAAAATTTTAATGATCACATTCCGAAGTTCTTCCCTCAGCTTTATACACGAGATATTCATAGTAAATTTAGATATGATATTAAACTAAATGCCATAGCGATTTTCCCGTAAAGCAATGTCTGTGGTATCAAAGCCCTAATCAGATGTTTGTGTTTTGATAACGCCACGGAGCGGCAACTATTTGACAATCCGTCTTCCACGGGGATTAAGAAAAAAAGGAATTATTCTCACAGTTTTCAAAAATGAATAAAAAAAACTTTGACACGATACGAGTACCAGTGCTCCGGTGGTAATAAAAGATCTGAGTATGAATAATTTGTATTAATTGTGTATTTTTCTGCTCTCTTAAACAGAGTCGTAATAAACAACGGACTACATTAAATTTTCGCACTCTACCCCTCTCCACGGTAGAGTTCCGAGACGCACTGATTTTAGTTTGTCGCGCCACGATAATTTTAGACGTTGAAGGGGGATTCTTAATAGCCCACAGATCGGGGTACATCTCGAAATCGCAAGTAAATGTACCAATAACTTCGCTTTTCCCTGTGGTGGGTATTCACGGAAGAGGGTACATGTCGTAAGGCGTTATTCTCGTAGTGGTATCTGCAAATGAAATCTGAGTATGAGTGTTCCAAACGTCAGAGTTATTCTGCGTCACATACATATCTTCCGTAATCATTCGCGTCATAGCCTCAGGCTGCATACGCAAAAATGATTTAAAAAAAAAAAAAAAAGTACCAATTACTTAAGCGATGCTCTGCTCATGGACATACCATCGATGAAAATATTTTACGAAGATAACGCCGACCGATACCATTAGTTGTATTAATAGTAGCAGTGTCGAGACGCGTAGATGTTTCCAAGGCTCAGACACAACTTTGGAATCAATATTGCCCACCAACTAATTTTCTTTCTAGACTGGATTATCACTCCTAAGATGCTTGGACACCTATGATAGAACTACCGTTTCTCATCATCACATTCATCTGTTGCAAAATTGTTGGACCAGAACGTAAACTTTTTGCAAATAAGATCTGGGTCGAGGATCGCAAACCCAGATTAAATCTATAGATGTCAGTGCATTTGCTCAGATAGGATTGAGGTTTGATTTATGCCTTATTCAGAAGAACGGATTTGGATAGTGTTACTACGAGTACCACCAGTAGATTACCCTGTAATATATTTGCTCCGCGCTAATAGATTGAACACAGTATGATTTAATTGAAATTTTTTTATCTCGAAAGTCATAATGAAAGACGGCTGTAGCAAACCGATTCACGAAAATATTTCACATTCCTTTCAAAAAGCATCTTCTAAGTCAACTTGATTTTTTTTTTTTTAAATCATTTTTGCGTATGCAGCCTGAGGCTATGACGCGTATGATTACGGAAGATATGTATGTGACGCAGAATAACTCTAACGTTTGGAACACTCATACTCAGATTTCATTTGCAGATACCACTACGAGAATAACGCCTTACGACATGTACCCTCTTCCGTGAATACCCACCACAGGGAAAAGCGAGAAAACCCTGTGGCTATCTGAGCATGCTTTCGTCATTCTACGAATACAGTATCACCGCGAGAAAAGTGGTGTGAGGGTCTTGCTGGATTTGAACCAGCTTTCTCCTGTCTCAAGTGGGGCATGTGTCCAAGCTACCCGGACTCTACTTGGAAGAACGACCCGGATAGTGTACCACTGCACCATCCGACCCTAGGTCAACTTGATTAAATGGGTAACACTCTCTTCGTCTTCGCTCATCTTCATCCGATGTGTTACTAATCTCGACTAAAACACATTCGCGTTGATTTTTAAAATATCTGATTAATTTTGTACTCCAGCTCAGGGATTAAGGGTATATCCTTGAAGACGCTGATCTTATGAAATATCCCTGTCGATTTTTGGAACGAGTTACGCTGACATAATATTTCAGGCCGGTCAAGTGAGTTTGTGCTACAAGATTCGTCCTCAGATCAACTATCATGTTTTGCCGGCTGGCAAAGTCGAACTCTTCACCTTCATGCGGTGCCGGCTGTAAACGCTCATTATGTTCACTCCACATATGAGATAGCCAAGAAGAGAAGCGTATTTAGATCGCGGTCACAACCAAGCATCATTCAAAGTCAATATGATCCTGCCACTTGGCCGATTTCTGCTGCTCAACAACATACCCTTCTGACCTATCCTCTTGTTCGCCACTCATCTTTATGATCACGACCTTCCCTCGGTCATAACGGCCCATCCTCTGAAATATTTCACGCCCATGGCTCCAACTATATGCCCACGTTGTTATGGATACCTGACAGAGGATTGAAGACCTGGTGCACAAAATTTCAGGGAAGATCAAGATGTTTGGGAAGCATATCCTAGGGATGGCGCGCGTGTGAAGAGAGCATATGGGCAGCTAGGAGTTAGGTAGGAGAGGTGTGCTGGAGGGAGGAAGAAAGATACTGGCCTGGCTTGGAGATTTACGATGGCGAGATTTGAGCGGACTAAGAACCGACCGAACGACTGATGAGGCGGTGGTCGATCACCCGGGTCATGCTGCATAAACACCTACCACGATATCAAGCATGAATATTGTGAGACTACCATTCCTCGCGGTCGATGCAGTTTGGTGATGAGGCATGCTGGGGTAGCTTGAGGTTTTTTACATTTATGTTTTTCCTTTGGTGGTTATTCACGGTTGAGGGAAGGGGTGCAAGTCCCCAAAACGTGACTCTCTGTAGTGGTATCGACGAGTGCACCCATCGTTTGAGTGTTCTGTGTAAATATTGTATCATCTATTCTGTAGCGACTGTGACAAGTCTACGTCTCAGCGTCTTTTGAACCGACAGGGTATACTAGGGCCGTATTCAGCACGCTACCCGTTGAACGTAATAAACACCTCATTACCATCATGTTTTATGATTTAAGTGCCACGTTCAAATACGATCAGCTAAAGCACTCAAGGTCGCCAACTGTCAGGATCCCCTGAACTGAGTGCCTGAGGCTTAGCTATGGGTGCTTGCTACATCTCATTTCGCTCGAGATTCCTTTCTTCTTTGCACATGTATAAGTAGTTCGCTCTCAGCAGCTGTGTATCCCCACGTTTCGTATTCTGTCTTACCCTCGAGACCTCTACGTAGATAATATAATCTACAGACTTACGTCCCCTCACGTCCCCTCACGTCCTCTTACGTGTTATTAGCGGCTAAGGTCGCCTCTATACCTCTCACGTGACTTCATTCGCTCGCTCCCTCGCTGCGGTCCCCATCACCCGTCACGCTACCACTCCTCGCTTCACCAGTATACGTACGCTCCTGCCTGCCGAAGCCTGACACCAACGCTCTCCGGTAAATAGGAAATATAGTCCGGGGAGTCTCACCTAATCCATCCAAGCAAGTGGTTGCTGCCTGTGTGCTGCCAAATGCATATTTTGGAGACGAGTCCTGGTGTCCCGGGAAGTGAAGAGAAAGCAGAGGAAAAGTAGTGAGCAGTAGGGTTGGTTTACACATCGAGGCCCTGGAGGATGTCCACAGAGCTTGTGCAAGAGCTACTCTCCCTATGTTCCGAACCACACCTTCAGTTATTTTACTTAGGGAAACTGGTCTCAATCCAGCCAACATCGAGCTCGACAGTATTGCTTGGAGAGCTGCAGCACGTAATAGAAGGCTTGACCCTCGACATCCACTGTACATCCGTTATCAAAAGATACTTTCTTCATCTCTTACTTGCCGACTTGCTCACTGGTGTAAAGCTGTCCCACTCTCCGAACAAATTGATCCCCTAGCATGGAATCCATGAGAGATCAGAGTATCGAGGGAAAATGCTCACCTCCGCATTGATGCTTCAGGAAGTCCCAACCAACGAAGGACCGACATGATTCAAAACTTCATTCAAAATATTCGAAAATGCGACATTCTCGTATTTACTGATAGATCTAAACTACCCAGTGGGAACACTGGGAGTAGTTTTGTTATCTTTCAGCTAGGAATAAAAATGTGTTCAAAAACCTTTCCTTTTGGAAATAGCCAAGAAGTCTTCGATGCAGAAGCTTTAGCTACTCTCCGCGGGACTTAAAAAGCTGTGAGCCTCCCTTTAACGCGATATGCCAACGATATCTGGGTATTACTAGATAGTCTTGAGGTTGCAATGCAACTCCTATCTGTTACCTACAAATCTCCATCCCAAAAAACTTTCGTAGAAGTGATTGTAGCTTCCAACAATTGGAAAACTTCGCGAGCGTCTCCCTCACACATCCAGTGAGCAGGCTAATATTAGGTGGGTCTCAGATCACTCCGTAATTGAAGGAAACAAGCTTGCCGATCTAGAAACAAAAAAAGATGCTAGCATGACTTGCATAGATCATCCTAAATACTCTATTGCAGGGCTAAAGAGACTGCAGAGAAATGTATGAAGGTAAACCGATAATAATAATAAACGGCTCTACTGATCTAAAAGAATAACTGTTGACCACCAAGACCAACGACAATATAAATAACAAGATACTGATCCGAAGAACCTCACGTTCTCGATACCCTTTCCCGAAGATAACACATTCTTAATATACATCATCATGAGAGCCCTAGCCGGTCCCCTTCTCATGACTTCTGTCAGAAGCTATAGCCAACTGCTCTTAGTTGCCGTTATGCAACTGTTCTAAAACGCCTCTGCTCGTTCTAAAACTTACTCAACCTCGGAATACCACTTCGACTGAACAAGAAGCCTCCTGATGACATGTCCCAATTGGCAACCTCTCGTGCCTCAGAACATCTCATCTTAGCCGGTCGTTTAACTACGACTACTGGTCAATGAAAATAAAGCTCGAGAAGAATAGTGGAAGGATCATATCCCACCATCTTACTCCAAACTAGAAATCAACAATGCACCCCGATTCCCAGAAAATCTGCTATTAAGCCGCAGGGGTCTTGGCCGTTTGGTCAAAGCTAGGACAGGTCATGGGGATTTTGCGGCACATCACAGACGTTTTAAACATGAGGAAGTCGGATTAAACTGTTGTCGTGGATTCCCGAAGATACCTACTCTCATACATGGGTCCGGAATGTCAAAAGGGTATTCCCTGTCCATTGGGCTTTGTACAGGGTCTACCCCTAGTAATATCTACGGGCTAATTTACAGTAATTATCCATTCATCTGACATAACGCCTGCTCCTCATCCAGTCACCCATCAAGAATATATCGCCAACGTCTAGTTTTACACCAGTCAAAAATCCGAGCGACTTACACTGAATCGTTGTTGAAAGTGAGGCATGCTTTAAATGAACCTAACGCTATATATCGTACCAATTCTAGCGATAGATGAACAGCGAGGAAACATCTCCTGCGAGGCGTAGCTATTCGAGAAGAGCTTCAGCAGATAAGTGCCTTCAGGTCATTCTTTACTGGATTTGGAAAGATCTCAGTTAAATAACTCCAGGTAATTACTTTACACAATGCTGGCCACGAACGAGGCGAAATTGCATCTATCCTCGACTTGAGCTACAAACAAGTTATTCACATCATCAATAGAGGCACTACCTCTCCCAAAAGAAATCCGGGTGGAAAACGAAAACTGGATCAGGCCCAAGCTGATGAGCTAGAAACTTTTGTGCGACTCCCTCGAAGGAATCGCCAGATGATGTATATAGAGCTTGCCATGGAGTTTAGTTGCTGGGGCGCTGGGGTTTATGCGATCAGAAGTGCGCTCAAAGATAGAGGTTACTCCAGGAGTTTGTCTCGAGCAAAGCCACCTATATCCGAGGTCAACATGATAAAAAGGTTAGAGTGGGCTCTAAATCATCGTCACTGGACCACTGACGATTGGAGTCAGATCCTTTGGAGTGACGAGACATGGGTAACAGATGGTAGACATCGAGATGCCTACATATCGAGAAAGGTTTGTAGCGCGTGTCATCAGCTAGGATTTAGATGGCTAATAATATACAGCCTGGTGACGAGCTTGAATACACCTGCCTCGTCGACAAGACTAGAAAGAGCACAGCCTGGATGTTCTGGGGGAGTTTTCACGGAACTCGGAAAGGGACCTGCTTATTCTGGGAAAAAAATTGGGGTTCAATAACAGGGTCGAGTTATTGCGAACACATTGTTCCCCATGTGGCTGACTACATGGAGGTAAATCCTGAATTGCAGTTCATGCAAGATAATGCACCGCCACATAAAGCGGCCTTCACTTGGGAAAGTTTAAGGGTTAAAAATATTGAGCCCATAAACTGGCCTCTTTACTCCCCAGACCTCAACCTTATTGAGGCTGTGTAGAGCGAGATGAAGGATTATATTGAAAATCAATATCCTGAACTCGAGGATGGGCGGGAGCGGTCTTCGGCTGAGCTTCGCATTATCATACTGGAAGCATGGGATTCTATGACTCATAACTCTTTGCAGTATCTCATCGGAAGTATGCCGGCGCGATGTCAGGCGGTGATTGTAGCTGGTGGGGGAGCTACGAGATATTGAAGATTTATTTTTACGTCTAGTCATGTTACGGGCTGAGCCCTGAGTAGAAGGCTGGTCGCAGGGACCAGCCGAGTGGCTAGTAGACAAGGCTCCCGGAGGCGGAGAGCCCCACGTAACCTCCGAAGTAAAGCCGACGGCTGTCGGCCCGGAATGGGTCTCGAAGGGAGAAGACTTCGGAAGAGGGTCCCGGTGATCGTCCACAATAAGGATGATAAGGGGGACCAAGAGGAAGGGCTTCACAGGGCGAGACTAACGGAGAGAGGGACACTGAGCCGGGAGGGAGTAAGGAAGCTGATGACCGGGGCTTGGGTCTCTGCGATCCCAGGAAAAGACAGTCTATAAGTAGCATGCCTCCCTACGTAGGATAGGTCTTCAAGATAGTTTATTTCTAAAATTCCTTACGACATTGTTTATTCAAGCTATTGATTTCTCTAGTCTATTACAAGTCACTAGCTTTAACTTTAGTCGTATTTAGCGCGTAATCTGCTATAAAATCTACCAGATTAGGCTTAGTCTCATGAAAGCTCCAAGGTCCTCCCTTTTCATATTCGCGATTTCGAGTACACGTAATACACACAAATTTTCGAGTATCCCTTCCATAGTGGGCCTAGATAAATATTTTTATAGAAATTTGTATGGCGAGACCCTGGTCAAAAAGTGGGTTTGACATTCAGCACCCATCAACGAGAGTACTCATTTCCTTTTTTGTCGAATTCTTAGACTTCGAGGCGGGCGCCCTCCTAGGCATATAAATCAACTCCAAAGTCTATTTGGCACATTAGGAGGAGCTAGAATTTTGATCAAATGGCTTGGCCAATCTCAATTTTTCGACGAAATCTGTCAGTCTTTTCCTTTTCTTTTTTTTCCTTTTCTTTTTTTTCCTTTTCTTTTTTTTTCCTTTTCTTTTTTTTCCTTTTCTTTTTTTTCCTTTTCTTTTTTTTCCTTTTCTTTTTTTTCCTTTTCTTTTTTTTCCTTTTCTTTTTTTTCCTTTTCTTTTTTTTCCTTTTCTTTTTTTTCCTTTTCTTTTTTTTCCTTTTCTTTTTTTTCCTTTTCTTTGTTATTCCCTTGGAATGATCGGGGGCCCCTTGGGGTGTTAGAAGGAGTGGGTGAAAGAGATTAGCTAATCACTAATCGCGAGCAAGTGGAGGTCTCTTAAATTATTTTGCTATCAAAGGACGCTGATTGGTCTACGGGTGCACGGCTGCATCATATCGCCACATTAGGCCATTTGTTTGGACGATGGGAAAAGATTTGGAAGTCTGATTAGACTAAATGTAGATACAGTCGTCCCTCTCTAACTCGATAGTGGGTCCCGGTATAAGTGTTGGAAATATTCATTGTAACTTGGACTTTTATGTTTGTAACACTTACCCTTACAGGTCATTTTGCGTGCAGGGGTAAGTATTGCAAATGTAAATGGTTGAATTTCAATGAATTAAAAAATTAAATTAAATTTTTCTATTATCCTATTTCGGCGCCTGAAGGCCCACGTAGGTATTTTTCGGAAGATACTTATTCTTTGTTATAGAACGACTCATTTTGACGTTTGGAACACTCATACTCAGATTTCATTTGCAGATACCACTACGAGAATAACGCCTTACGACATGTACCCTCTTCCGTGAATACCCACCACAGGGAAAAGCGAGAAAAACCTGTGGCTATCTGAGCATGCTTTCGTCATTCTACGAATACAGTATCACCGCGAGAGAAGTGGTGTGAGGGTCTTGCTGGATTCGAACCAGCTTTCTCCTGTCTCAAGTGGAGCATGTGTCCAAGCTACCCAGACTCTACTTGGGAGAACGGCCTGGACGGTGTACCACTGCACCATCCAACCCAATTTCAATGAATATTTTAAACACTTATACCGGGACCCACTATCGAGTTGGAGAGGGACGACTGTACGATGTTAAAATCATAGGACGCTGATTGGTCGTCGCTAGCGGAGGTCGACCGCACGCTAAAGGAAAATTTTCATCATTCGCACCGGGCCTGTCTATAGTCCAACCTTATCTAGAGCGATAGTGGGTCCCGGCATACTTGTTGAAAATACAGTAAAACTTCTCTAACACGATAGTGGGTCCTGGCATAAGTGTTGAAAATATTCATTGTAACTTGCACTTTTATATTTGCAACACTTACCCTTACAGGTCATTTTGGGTGCAGAGGCAAGTATTGCAAATATAAATTGATGAATTTCAATGAATATTTTCAACACTTATGCCGGGACCCACTATCGTGTTAGAGAAGTTTTACTGTATTTATCGAATTAAACAATTTACATTTGCAATACTTACCCCTGCACGCAAAATGACCTGTAAGGGTAAGTGTTGCAAATATAAACGTCCAAGTTACAATGAACATTTTCAACATTTATACCAGGATCCACTATCGCTACAGATGAGGTTGGACTATACCATGATCAGTAACCATTCGGCGCCACCCCAAAAACATTGTTGCAAATATAGATATTTATAGATATTTGATCGTCTTCGCAAAAATAAAAACCTCTATCAGGCACGTCTTTAGATTACGTGTTCAGAACTGCCAGTGATGTGTTTGACGAAGAGAAACCATAGGCACAACTTCCGAATGAAGGGTCGGATGGTGCAGTGGTACACGGTCCGGGCCGTTCTCCCAAGTAAAGTCTGGGTAGCTTGGACACATGCCCCATTTGAGACAGGAGAAAGCTGGCTCGAATCCAGCAAGACCCTCACACCACTCCTCTCGCGGTGATCCTGTATTCGTAGAATGACGAAAGCATGCTCAGTTAACCACAGGTTTTTCTCGCTTTTCCCTGTGGTGGGTATTCACGGAAGAGGGTACATGTCGTAAGGCGTTATTCTTGTAGTGGTATCAGCAAATGAAATCTGAGTATGAGTGTTCCAAACGTCAAACTGAGTTATTCTGCAAAATATACATGTCTTCCGTAATCATGCGCGTCATAGCCTCAGGCTGCATACTCTAAAATGATTTAAAAAAAAACTTCCGAATGAACGCCCATTCAAACAAAAATTATTAAAAGTAAGAAGTAGGACGTTGTTAACAAGAATATCACAAACATAAGGTACGTCTGTGTTGAAGTTAGGAAAAATATATTTCATTAAGCATATCAAATCTAAAGAAGTAATTTATTTATCAACAAGATACCAGTATATATATATATATATATACATATCTACAAGTGCCAATTCTCAACATTCAGCTTCGCATCTATAACCCTCAAAGTCTCAACCTCCAACCGGATGAATATCAAAAGATTACCCGTAGGACTGTAGACGCGTGCTTAAAGAAATCTCGAAGGATTCCGGATGAATGCCGGAATGATCACTAATGGTTAACAATAATATTTGTTAATTATTGTTATATAAGTAAAATAATCGGCTCAGTGATAATCCGATTGGTCCAAGCCTGGACGTTAGCGGGTGGAAGGACCGGGTAGTTAGCCGTAGTGAATGACGTCGCTTTTATGCCGAGTGGACGGTGCGGATATTGATCCGGGTAACTAAGTCGGGAGGCGTTCCAAGCGAGTGACCCGGGAGATGTTCCAATCTCGCCTAAATCCAACAGCCTGTAAACTCCGGTATGAGACCTGTTACTAGCATGCTTGTGAAGTGAATACTTCTGAGGTATTCTTCTGAAAGACGCTGTTCCGAAGAATTTTTTGCTAAACGTAAGATGTACATTGGCGTGACAGAGAGCACATCCGTTGTCAAGTAAGTTTGAAAATTTTGTGTGAGACCTCTCATTGACGTGATTCCAGGAGTTACACCAGGCTTAAACTAACCAAATGGAATCTCTACAATACTATTGCTCCGTATGCAGGAGGAACCGACCCGTCGCGGAATTTTCCCTAAATCATTTCGGGCGTTATTACAGAAGTTGTAATCATCATCGGGTATGCGTCTAAATCGTGTTTTGAGATCTGTTAGTGACATAATTTGTGCAAAGGACCCGGGCCTCACCCAGGATGATGGGACAAGCAGACGCACCAGCACCTCGGCAGGCACGTAATGCCGAAGATGCCGGTCTTACGGTCGATACACGACCTGTCAGGCATCCTTGGCGAACCAAGGCTCAAATGGAAGCTGCTAGGGCCACTGCCGCAGGTTTTAAATCTTAACCCGTTAGCTGTTTTTGTTTACAACCTGCTGCCAACGACCCTCTCCTGCCAAAAATCCTGCATCCAACTCCTCCGTCCGCTATCAGTCCTCCACAATCACCACCCGGAAACGAACCTATTGGTCCTATCATATTGCCTCCTTATCCTTCTCCTTGTCCAGAGCCTGCGCTTCCCGCATGAGCCGTACAAATTCTTAAAGCTTTCAGGTCCATCTTTCAAGCTGTTTCTTTGCACGATGCTGGTCGAATGGAAATCGTTTGCCGACACTGCCAGGCTCTGAATTTTGCCCAAGAAAAAGTTGCAAGTGGCGAGTTTGAGCTTTGCCGTAAGTGAGGGTGTGTTTCACTCCCGCACCTATAGCATCCACCACAGGTGTTATTGCACCTTTTCACCGAACAGAATCCACGTGCGGCTAGCTTGCGGAGGAATATTCGAAGTTACAACTCTGTTCAAGCCTTCACGTCTTTCAACACTGGAAAAGATGATCGAGTGGACTTGCGCCGTGGACTCACAATATTCACGACTCACGGAGAGCTGTACCATCTGCAGGGGTCTTAGGATCCCGGCTTACAAGCGACACGGGAATTTGCAAAGTTGTTCTTCCACGATCCAGAGTATGCCGCTGACATACGTCAGGAACGTGATCCCCAACTCGACCCGACGATTCTTTGGGACTTATACGGGATGATGATAAATGCCAACCTGCTTACATGGATATACCAGACAGCTCGTGAGCACCTACGGGTCCAAGAAGGCAACTTTCGGATGGTCTTAGGTCCTCAAAGAACTTGGTGATCCAAATTTGAGCAGATCATTGTCGAGAGAATCTCCCAGTCACGGGCGAGGTGGCTTCCATCATTCAGGATGGATACAATTGAGCCTGTTATTGGGAATGATTCTTGCGGTCCGTGAGCCCGGTCAGAATAGGCCAAAATTACATTGTGTGTCTGTAACAAATAGTGCATACATACCATTGCATTGTAGATTTTTTTCCGTACGGTGAGCCGGGGTGGAACTGGAATATAGAGCTTTAAAAAATTAATCAAAATCGCCAGAGGTTACGCCTCGGACAGCAAACTTTCTATCGGTTCTAGCTACACCAACTGGTTGGTGAAATGTCTCTTTTGTTTCTCGCCGGTCGACCCTTCCAACAAAACTTTGTCGACATGTATGTCGCCTCTGAAACCACTCAAATTTACTTGATACGCAACAATCAGCCGAAGATTATCAACAACGCATCTTGAAGTCGCCAAACTGAGCACGATTAAAGACAATGGCCTCGCAGCTCTCTCGAGAGACTGCTCAACGGCCCTCCCCCCAAACACACGCAAATCCGATGTCCCCAGACGTCAAAATGGTCGACATCCGGCCCATCATCCCACTCGCAAATCCCACACACTCAACATAACCAAGCTCTTTCGAAAAGAGCATGACAGAATTCCTCGAAGCCGAAGCCCATAAGTTACAACAGCGCATGGCAGAGGCGAGACTCATAATCAGCAGATTCTGCAGATTACTTGACGAGATTACAGACAAAGAGGTGCGCAGGGAGACCGAAATCGCCGCGGCTGGTCTAAAGGACCAGATTGCAAATATCCTGGCAGGCAGAAAATGTTGTCCTGCACAAACAAATCTACTAGCCACCAGCACGCAACCTGTACGGGCACAGGAGGCAGTCGCCCCCCGTACCACCCAATCTCGCGCGCAGCGACGACCAACCAAGATCACAAACGCCCCAGCTCCACCCCCAGCCGCGACGCCCCAACCAGCCGTAACCGCACTGCAAAGAGTCTGGCCAATGGATGAGCCAGAATTGATCATACCATCATTGGATGGCGATTGGACGGAGGTTTCCCGCCTGAGGGCTAGAAAGCCAAAGCAAACGCCGCCAGCACTTCCAGCTGAGACTCCCGCGCGACCTATCCAATTGACCAGTAGGACAAAGAGACCTGAGACCGCCCAACCCGATGAACGTCTGTTCCTCAGGCTGCCTGAAGGACATCCGTGGAGATCCATGTCTCCACATTTTGTGAAACTGAGCCTTGCGGCAAAACTGAGAGTTGTGACCTCGGCCATCAACATGGTCACGGTAGTTAACTCAGGATTTGCCATTACAGCTGCCAACGAGGTAGCCAAAAATTGTCTTCTCGAGGAAGTGCATCGCCTAGGGAGAGAAGGAGAAGAAGCGGATGAAACAACAGGCGGAAACCCTAAGGCAGACCTCCTAACGCAAGGCCTCAAGCTGAAGGCTGCATCCAAATGGATGTTGGTACTCGCCCCTAACGTCCCCGACTACCTCCATACATTGGAGCGCCCAATCACCGTGCCGGAACAAGGTGCAACAATCAGATTCCAACATGTTTTCGTTTCGGTTACCAAGGAAATGGTCATGGAAGAAGCTGCCCTCAGAACTGGCGCAACCCCCATTTCTGCACGCGCTCTTGCCTCCAACAGTGGCCGACCAGCAAATGACTGGTTAATCCACTTCCCAGCCGGCACCCCCAAACTCGGAGAGCGACTTTTCGAGACCAGCGGCCGTCTCACAGCGTTCCGTCGCCAACCACGGATCGCACAGTGTAACCGATGCTCGGGTCACCACCCAACAAAGATCTGCTCCAGAGCAGAGAGGTGTATCAGATGCGGCTCCTTAGAGCACAAACTCGAAAGTTGCAAGCAAGAGATCCCCCGTTGCATCAATTGCCACGGGCCTCACAGAGCCGACGACCCGAATTGCATGGCACGCCCAGCCCGTGCAAATGGAAAGACAATCCCACAAACCCACGACCAACTGACTGTCATTCGCCAGCGCGGACAAAAAGACAGGACAGCAATAATAAGAGAAGCAGAAGCCAAGCAGAAGGCCGCCGAGCTGACTGCCGACAACAACACCCCATCCCCTTCTCAATGCCCGTAAGGGACCACAACCTTCCGGAGGTAACCAATCGACCGACAATCACGTTCCTCTGCGCAAACCTCGGCAAAGGAGGACCCTCAAATGACATCATATTACAAGCCGCCTGGGATGCTGGCACAGATGTTCTACTCATCCAAGAACCCTGGGCCTCTAGGAACAACGACAGCTGGCTCATGAAGTCACACCCTGGGTTTGATAGATACTCACCAAACACTGGAGGAGCAGATACGCCTCGGCCCAGGTCAGCAATATACACCAGAAAAGGGAGAGATACCCAGCAAAAATTCTTATGTGGCACATCCCAAGACTTTGCAGCCGTAGTGATAGACAATGTGACATTTGTCTCCATATACCGGGCTCCAGGTGTAGCCTTACCACCCCTGCTATCATGGAACCCAGCTGGACCGACAGTAATCGGCGGAGACTTCAATTCAGTGCACCCAGAGTGGCAACCCTTAGCAGGACGCTCGCACGGAGACGGCCACATTTTGACCGAGTGGATGCTCGAGCACGGCATGACCCTGGCCTCGAGCCCAGGTGTGCCGACACACGTAAGGGGCAACACCCTCGACCTAATATGGTCCAACGCTGGCGCCATTGCCAACGTGGCACCGGAGCTCGACTCCACTTCAGATCACTTGACACTCGCATGCGACGTCCCGCGGCCAAATGCTAGCGGATCGAATGCCATCAGACTCAATAGCCCCATATGGGTAAGCGATAACGCACTAGAAGACTTCACCAAAGTCGTTGGGGAATAGAGCAGAAACCTAGGAAGACAGGAGATCAGGACAGCAATGGACGTGAAAAATCTTGCCAGCAATCTCGTGGAAATCCTCAGCGACGCGATAAAAGCAACCGGGAGACGAGGCTCACCTCAGCCTGGGCAATCGGCCCCATGGTGGACAGACGAGTGCCGGGAGGCTAAAGTGATATATAGAACATTTGGGGACAAAGCTAGCAGAAAAGAATTTCGTCGAGCAGTCAAGACAGCTAAACGCCAATACTGGCGCCGAAAATTCTCCGAAGCTAAGACAGATGCCGATATGTACCGTATGGCTTGATGGGCGAAACCGCGGCAGCAAGGAAATACTGCCCCTCTTAGAACCGCAAACGGTTTCAAATCTGATCCTCGACGCCGCGCCACCCTACTCCGGGACATGCTACTTGCCAGGTTCACGAGTGAAAATGACATAGAGGTCAACGCTGACCTGACAGCCGCCGAACCTGAAACCGATCATCTACCATGGATGATAGAGGTTACGGAAGAGGAAGCTAAATGGGTAGCCACATCGTGCCAAGACAAAGCCCCAGGCGCCGACAACATCACCGTCCGGCTGCTGCGTGCAGCGTGGCCAGCCATAGGATAGGCGGTTCGAGCTCTTTACGAAGGATCTCTCCGCTACAAGCACTTTCCGACCATATTCAAACTGGCCGAGGTAATCTTAATCCCCAAACCCGGCCGCGACCTCAGCACAGCAAAAGGATGGCGACCTATCGCACTTCTATCGTGCCTTGGGAAAGGACTCGAGCGCCTAGTCACCAAACGAATAGCACACACGGTACTCAGCAGCCAGAAGGTACCTCAGCAGCTAATCGGAGCACTCCCCGGCCGGTCAGCCAATGACCTGGTCGCATGCCTTGTCCACGACGTGGAACATAATCTCAGCCTACGACACAAGGCTGTACTGGTAACACTGGATGTCCAAGGTGCCTTTGACGCGACTCTACACGGACGGCTCCTCCGGCGAATGAAAGGAATGGGATGGGCAACCGAAACAATTGACTGGACGGCTTCCTTCCTACAGGGGCGGTCTGCCCGCGTCCGGTACGAGGGAGGGGTCACAGATGAGGTTATCCTCGAATGCGGCCTCCCACAAGGGTCTCCCTTGTCTCCAATCCTTTTCCTCCTGTACATGTCAGAGGTGGCAGGGTGAAGCAACTGGAGGCTCGGATATGCAGATGACTTGGCTGTGCTAGGTGTAGGTGCAACAGCAGCCTTAGCAGCCGAGGCCGCCCAACGTGAAGTCGACAACATATTGGCGTGGGCAGAAAGAAATGCTGTGGCGTTTGACCCAACCAAAGCCGAAGTCCTGTACTTTCTTGGCCCCCGAGCCCGTGCTACAGACCTACCACAAATCACAATGGGAGACGTAACAATCCAAGAGTCCGAGACCATTAGATGGCTGGGAGTGTTCCTAGACAGAGGCCTTACCTTCAGTAATCATGTTGCCGAATGGACGAAGAAAAGCACCCGACTCGTGCAGCACCTACGCCGACTCACAAAATGCACGCAGGGACCCCCACCAGGACCACTGACGACCATCATCCGTACAGTAGTAATGCCAATTGCCCTTCACGCTGCCGAGGTTTGGTGGCCCGGACTCACCCGAGACACACCCAGAGGCAAAGTGCACAACTCCTGCCGGATGCAAACCGAAGCAATCAACCGAGTCCTATTATCAGGGATCCGCATGGCCCTACCAACATGGCGAACCATGCCCACAGCAGCCCTCCGAAGAGAAACTGGAATTCCACCAGCAAAAGTTCTGCTCGAGGAACGCCGCCTCTTGGCTGCAGCCCGAATTCGTCGCCTCGATGAATACCATCCTCTACGCCTTCGGTCCCTAGAATCCACGGAGGCCGCAAGACGCAGAATCGGTCTGCGAAGTTCCAACAGAGGCCGGCGACCGGCAGACCGAACTCATGCCTCCAGAATACAGAGAGCGTCAAGATTGCTCCCCGAAACAGAGGCTCCACCACCCCTTATGAGGCCCACCCCACCTCCGCCACGGCTCTGCAAAACAGACAAAACAACAGCTGCCAGAACTACGAAGGAATGGCTCAGCAGACTCCCCCAAGATTGCATTTGTGCTTACAGCGACGGATCCGGCGCGGCAGGGTCCCACTCAGCATGGGGCTTCGCTGTCTACTTCGGCGGTACGACTGCCAACCTCGAGCTGAGCAACTCCGGGTCCTTGACAGGGGCGGAAGTTTACGACGCGGAAGTGCACGGCGCAATGGCAGCTCTCGAAGCGATCATCATGAGCCTTGGCAACCGCCACATCTCGAACATCTACGTTATGTTAGACAACGCTGATGTCACGGAACGGCCCGCTGAAGCTAGTCATTTCGGCTTGAATTCATTTAGTTCTTTTGCATAAATTTTATTCACATATTGTCTTTAATTAATTGGCGTGAGTTTTCATGCATTTTGTCGATCTTCATCAATGGCTTCAATGACGTTGATAAATTATTTTGCCGATCGTCACTAATTACTTAATATTGTTATCATTGTTGGACTTTTCCTGTTGATTGTTATTAACAACGATTGAACTCCAGGCATTGCATAGTTCTATGGAATTCTATTTCAATCGACGGTATTTTGGGTGTTCTACAATATTCGCTGGCGTTTGATGGGATGGGGTTCTAGTAACCAGTACTAGGGAATGTACTAGGTAGACTCATGTATAAATAGTGGTTAGGCCTTCTAGTTGAAAGCTCTCCAGCTTTCAGTCTTGTATTTATTCTACGCATCTAGTCTAGTCAGGATTCAAGAAGTCAGGTTATCCACATCTACACTTGTCATTTGTTACAAAAGCTTACGTGACATTTTTTGGTATTGTCATTGTCCCAGAGTTCCAGGTATTCAGTATTTCAAGAGATTGTTCACCAAGATCAAGCCCAAGCTAAACCATCAAGATCCAAGAACAAGGAGTCACGACAGCTGAAGCAGCACAAGCTTTGATAACGGGGAAGACAACGTCATCCCACTGGCGTGTCCGCAGATTCCGAAGATGGGCGGAAGGTCTGGTAACCCCAGTACGCGTGAAGTGGATACCAGGCCACGAAGGTTTACCAGGAAATGATGTTGCAGATCAACTAGCACGTGAAGCGCTAAACCAGATCGGAAACACGGTAGCCACAGGAACCCTCACAATAGCCGCAGCTGGACGTAAAGCCCGAGCAATGGTGAGAGAACTATGCAGCGACTGGTGGACCTCTGCCTGCCCGAGAAGATACGAAGATCTCGAGCTTCAAATGCGCCGCAAGAAACCACCCGAACTCGCGCTCCCTAGGGCAATCTACGCGCGCCTCATCGCAGCCCGGACCGGCCACGGAGACTTCGCGACGTACCACCGCCGATGGAATCATGACACTGCACCGTTACACTGCGAGTGTGGGAGAGAAAAGTCAGTTGGCCATCTAGTACAGTGTCGCAGGGCACTCAGTAGGTGGCGCGAAACTAGTGGACGGCGAAGAGCCCCATTGCTCCAGACTCTACTTGGGGCACATGGGTGGCAGAAATTTGCGGAATATGTCCAAGGTAGTGGCATCTACGAGGAGACAGTTCTTGGCATGGCGGGAGTAAGGGCAACCGAGGACAGCTAGAGTTTGCGGAGGGGGGACGGCACCTGCAAAAATGGAGGAATAGAAATGGATAAGCTCGGGCGCGTGGTGGCCGAGGTCAAAGAACTAAGAGAGGGAGCAATTTTGGTGGTATTAAGGCGTAAAGGCGCGAGACAGATTTTTCTTTTTGTTTGTTTGGTTCGCTGAGCTGCTGGGGCCAACTTGTTCAACACATGTATGTACTCTAGCATGGTTCCGGTCATTCTTGAGAGACGAGGTAGAGCGGTCAACCTGACCTCGCCCGGCCTCGCTCGTGTCTAACCCACCATGGGTTTAAGGCACGTTAAACTACAAAAAAAAAAAATCAGCCGAAGATTTGAGCGGCAGGATAGAATGGTTTTTCTTGCGCTTTGAACCGCGCAGATCAACCGAAAGTGAATGGACGTGATGTTGGTCGCCGCTGTGCTCTCCTTTCCTCCTTTATTGGTGATCGGTTCATGCAGCAATTTTTCCAGGACTTCATGGTGATTGTGCGCTCTTTCGGACAACTGACTCTCTCTATCACCTTTACGGCTAACCCGAATTGGTCGGAAATCAGGGCAGAGATGAAAGAGTTTCAGCAATCCACCGATCGTCCGGAACTTATAGCTCGCGTATTCCATTTTGTCAGGAAAGCCTCTACCGTATAATATATATATGGAGATTGCCAGATCATAGTGTTCTATGATTCTGGTCTGGCCTTTTAGCCGAGTGGTGATGCATCTATCTCGTGTATCATGTAGGATGGCAACCTTTAGCCTGACACCCACCTCTTGACCCCTGTCTCCAGCCTCGCTGTCTACATACTGCTTATGACACATTTAAAGGTCAAACATCTGTAGTAGGATATTAGGAAAGGGGTTTTTGGTGTGCATCAAGTGCATGTGTACACGATCGAATACCAGAAGTGCGGCTTGCCTCGTCTGCATATTTTGCTTTTCTTGAAAGATGCGAGAAGCTATCTGACTGCTGATAAATTCAACGAGATTGTTTGTGCTGAAGTTCTGGATGAAGCTACGGATCCTTCGCGCAAATTATGTGGGTAAGTACTTACTCACAAGCTCCATGGGCCCTGTGGGAGTGACTTTCCAAATTGCCCGTGCATGGCCCGGAAAATTGTAAGCAGTCCCATCGCATCCCAGAAGCACTTTCAGAAACCTTTCGCCACTGAAGATGGATATCCTATCTACTGTCACGGTCCAGTGCGCTCGAACCTTTTTCCATGCCGCTGTAGATTACTGTGATCACCCAAGCCTTCGTACCCTGTTGTTTACTGCACCAATTAGTATTAACAACTCGCTGCAGATCGTAATATTCAGGACTCTCTGGTTAGCTGTTTTTAATAACGATCTACTGATAGCTTACCTTCAGCACTTTTTAGAGTTAGTATTTCCTTTGGTTTGATTCTTTCCTGATCTATTTGATTCTATTCTTCATTTATCGGAGTTAGGGATGATTAGTCAGCATAGTGTACGTCGTTAGGTTGCTCCTGGGGCCTAGGCGTTCATCAAGCTGGATTTGTATGTATAGAGGTTCTCTTCCTTAGTTGGTGGGCCAGATTTGTGTCTTCAAAATTCTCAAGTATTTGTTCCCATCAAGCTCCACCAAGTCCTCTCAATTTCTCTTTTTCTTTTCTTGTGAAGTTACTCGAGCCTCGTCACGTATAGCATCGTCACGTTAAGCCAAGCTCTAACATCTACATGCGTCGTGACACGCATACATCATTGTTTTTTTAAAACTTATATTGAATTCAGGCTAACCGGCCTCCAAAGAACTTTCACCGTGCAGAAAAATGACCGGCTCGTGACGACGGATAGCCGCTGGGTGGTACCATACAATCCGTATTTGCTCAAAAAAATAACAATCGCACATCAATGTCAAGGTTTGCAGATCAGTGCACGCCGTAAAGTACATTCACAAGTACGTTTACAAAGGTGCTGATTGGACAACCTTAGCAATTACAAATACGGATGATGAAACCACTGGTACCTCAAAGCACGAGACGTGAGTCCTCCGGAGGTAATCTGGCTATTGTCTGAGTTCACGATTCACCAAGATTCCCTTCCTGTCCAGCACTTGCAGGTGAATCTCCAGAGTCAGCAAACGGCGTACTTCCTGGATAATCTGACGGCTAACTAATTGGTTGCAAAGATGGAATCCACCCGCATCATACTGATGAGATACTTCAAATTTAAGACGTATATCGCAACGGCTGGAGACTGGCTATACTCAGAGATGCCGGCTTACTGCGTTTGGAATGAGAAGCTTAAGGAATGAACCTTCCAGAATCACGGTGACAATCGGATTGGGCGCATGTACCACTGCAGTCCAGTTGCAGGTGAAAAATTTTATTTGCGGCTGCTTTCTCACAGTTGCTCGAAATTTCAACTCCTTCGCCGAACTCTAGGTCTTCGAAGGTGTCAATTACGGGTCGTGCCATGCGGCCTGCATTACGCGCGGCTTAGCTTATGCCGTGACTCCTTGTACTTGGATCTTGATGGTTTAGCTTGGGCTTGATCTTGGTAAACAATCTCTTGAAATACTGAATATCTGGAACTCTGGGACGCTAACGATAGCAGATAATGTCACGTAAGCTTTTGCAACAAATGACAAGTGTATATGTGGATAACCTTATTAAGGGCTATGCCCAAAAAGGTTAGCTAGCCATAGGGACCGGCCCAGTATTAGATGACGAAAAGGCTGAAGCGTATCAGCTATAGATAAGGAGTACACAGATACTCGTAAGTTAGCCGATTGCCCCTCTACAGGGTTAAGCGGAAATACTTGTCAAGGGCAGTCACCAAAATAACGTAACAAAAAGGAATGGTGGCCAAATACTGTCTATTTTCTATATGGTCTCCAAATGTGTATCGAGGAGGAATTTATAATATGTACATGATCTCCTTTGCACAACCATACCCCAAGATGCCAGATAATCTTCAGAATGAATTCTCTCTTCGCAACGTCTCATGAGTCTAACGTGGTGTCATAAGCGGTATGTAGACAGCGAGGCTGGAGACAGGGGTCAAGAGGTGGGTGTCAGGCTAAAGGTTGCCATCCTACATGATACACGAGATAGATGCATCACCACTCGGCTAAAAGGCCAGACCAGAATCATAGAACACTATGATCTGGCAATCTCCACATATATATTATACAGTAGAGGCTTTCCTGACACGTGGGTTGTTTCCATCCGAAACTCGCTGTGGAGACTGCTGGTACTAGGTAGCCCTGCTAACACAATACCAACACAATCCCTGATCTGTTTCGAACCATAGCTCCCATCACATGACCTAAGATGTGTAATATTTCCGAGTGACTAATCAGAACAAAGAAAGGCGCAGCCTGTAACAATACTCCGGAGTTTGGGGGGAGCCGAACGAGGCATTGCAAATACGAGGAGGGCCAGAGGAAAGCTTAGAAAACATTGTTATACGAGGAGATATTGTACATTTAAGTAGAGAGATGCTGACTCTAGTTGGGCCTCATGTGAAAAATATTAATTCTTTGTTGGTATTGATCATCGAGTACATCCGATTCATCCTTAACCCTTTTCAAACCTAATTTCTTGAATCCTGAGTAGACTAGATGCGCAGAATAAATACAAGACTGAAAGCTGGAGAGCTTTCAACTAGAAGGTCTAACCACTATTTATACATGAGTCTACCTTGTACATTCCCTAGTACTGGTTACTAGAACCCCATCCCATCAAACGCCAGCGAATATTGTAGAACACCCAAAATACCGTTGATTGAATTAGAATTCCATAGAACTATGCAATGCCTGGAGTTCAATTGTTGTTAATAACGATCAACAGGAAAAGTCCAACAATGATAACAATATTAAGTAATTAGTGACGATCGGCAAAATAATTTATCAACGTCATTGAAGCCATTGATGAAGATCGACAAAATGCATGGAAACTCATGCCAATTAATCAAAGACAATTGTAACAGCTGGTGAGCTGAATTGTTCCTGTAGCCTATGTGGCGCATAGGCGTGCATAGACCTTACAGGGATAAGGACGTGGTGCATGGGGCAATGTGCGTGGGGCAAGGTAAATGGGGCACGGTGCACAGGGCATGATCAGATATGAGATGGCTACTAGCTGAAACGAGAAGTACCCTTGATATGCGTAGACTTGCTGTCACAGGGATCTTCTGATACACGAGAACTTTCAGGAACCTTTATTGATATCAGGGTTGAGGCAAGACATTAGACTGCGGTGAGGGTTGTATATAGACTTGTTGAGTAGTGATATAGTTTACTTCCTTATAGAATTGAATATTTACTACCTCTACACACTTAGTTGCGCAGGCGCTCCTGTCTAGACCGTGACAACAATATGTGAATAAAATTTATGCAAAAGAACTAAATGAACTCAAGCCGAAACAACTAGCTTCAGCGGGCCGTTCCGTGACAACAGGTCCTATTGGCTTACTAGCCATCACAGACGTGCCATTTAAAGGTGAGAGTTTTGTCAAAATGTAACCCTAGCCTTTTGGTGTAGGGTCGCGTTGTATTTTCTGAGACTATCATATTCCCGTGAGATACAGAAGGGGTCTGTCCTGGGTCTTTATCAGCCCGGCGTCTAGAGAAATGCGACAACTCAGATTTTGCAGGATCAAATGTGGTACCTTTGGTTGGCCCCGATCAAGAGCTTCCTTAAGTGAAATTAAAAGTTAATTGCTGTTCGCACTAAGTTAATCCCGCGTCTCCAGGAAAGCAACGTTGTCCACGTACCCAAATCTTCTGGTTACCCTGCCCATTTTAAAAAGGAGCGCTACGTATAGCATGAACAGAATTGGGGATATGGGGGAGCCCTGAGGTAGGCCGCATGAGATGTCCGGTATTGGGCTCATCTCACCATTGAGCCTGATTTGGACTGATTGGCCGGTAGTGAATGACTTGATCCAATTAACAAAGTTCAAGGGCCATCCTTACTCACTGTCATAAGCGGTATGTAGACAGCGTGGGGAGAGAGAGAGGACAAGAGGTGGGTGTCAGGCTAAAGGTTGCCATCCTACATGATACACGAGATAGTGTCACGGTCTAGACAGGAGCGCCTGCGCAACTAAGTGTGTAGAGGTAGTAAATATTCAATTCTATAAGGAAGTAAACTATATCACTACTCAACAAGTCTATATACAACCCTCACCGCAGTCTAATGTCTTGCCTCAACCCTGATATCAATAAAGGTTCCTGAAAGTTCTCGTGTATCAGAAGATCCCTGTGACAGCAAGTCTACGCATATCAAGGGTACTTCTCGTTTCAGCTAGTCGCCATCTCATATCTGATCATGCCCTGTGCACCGTGCCCCATTTACCTTGCCCCACGCACATTGCCCCATGCACCACGTCCTTATCCCTGTAAGGTCTATGCACGCCTATGCGCCACATAGGCTACAGGAACAATTCAGCTCACCAGTTGTTACAATTCTCCTCCTCCTCCTGGAGAACGATTTACTTGGCGTCTTAATCTTCGCTGCTGAAGTATTTGGGGTTCTGCCGGTCCCACAAAGCCGCCAGTTTTGCTAATTTCCGGGCCGTTAGAAGACCGAATAGGTCCATATTTAGCTTCAAATTCTTCTAAAGCCTTAGTGTCCTGCACGTATTCGATAGGTTTCCAAGTAGGATCTGCCCAGCCTACTCACTTAACTAAAGCCTGTCTAAATTTTCCTCGCCCCCGTGACTTAGTTCTTGCTCGTAAAATAGCTTCAACCTGATACTCTGGCTCCTCTAAGTCGTCCATTACAGGCGGATTTTGAGCGTAATCACGTGACTGACTTGGAAACGTTTGTGAATATTCCCAGGCACATTCAACTCCACAGTCAGAGCGTCAGGAACTGCGGTGACTTCGTACTTTGCATGCTGCCAAGCTAGTTTCTTGGATACTTGTGGCGTCTTGAAATTGCGCAAATTGAGCCAAACTTTGTCGCCAACTTGAAATTGTTCTGGCTGGCGGCGAAATCGATTGGCATTGCTCTCATTTCGCTGTTGAGCAGATGCCATTGCTGTCTGAGCAAAATCTTGCGCATCCCGTAAACGTTGCACATACTTCTGACCCGCGATAATACCAGGATGTCGTACCTGATTCCTTTCTGGTGTTGGTTCTCCAAGAGGGGCTAAGTCGAAGCCGTAGCGCATGAAGAACGGGCTGAGTCCCCCAATTGCAGAATTGGTTCGAGTGTTTAAAGCTAACTGAGCCATGGGTAACAGTTCCATCCAATCAGTCTGAGCATAATAACTGGAAGCTCGTAAGTAGTTGTATAACTCTTGATTAACCCTCTCGCTCGCATTTTGTAAGAGGCTCAACTCGAATAACTCAAAAGTGAGGTTCTAAAATTGTAAATTAAATAACTAAGAAGTGCATGGAGATTATCTTTAAGAGAAGAGCGCAGGTTTAAATAGTTATCCCGATCTATCACCCCCGAAGCCTTCCGAACGCCATAAAATTAGAACTTGCAATAACCCATGCAAGATGCTAGAATAATCTCCACGCCTTAGGATGCCAACAAACCGTCTTAGAACTTTCTGGAAGCTTTCTTAATATTCCCCAATATACGCGGACATAGCTATCATCCAAATTGGGTAAGTAAGCGATGATCATTATTTAGACAAGGATCATCGTAATGATGGCTAGCGCTTAGAAATTGTTACCAATGTAAGCGAGAACTCCTTGCGCCACAACATCCTGATCCACGTCATCCAACACCGCACAGACAGTAAGGTAATTATACAAGGGCAAGAGCCCGAGTCATTAGCAAGGCTCCTGACCCTCACACATTTGTCTGAGGGTGATACGCTGTTGTAAGCCTTTGGTTGATGCCAGATAATTTACAGAAACTTTTCCAGAAGTAGCTTAAACAGTCGCTACCTCTATTGCTAGTTAAGTATCTGGGAAATCCGAAGTATCGATAGTACATGTCGACAAAGATTTCAGCACACTTTTCAGCCTTCATTGTTTCAGTACCAAACAAGAAGATATCCTTAGACAATCTGTCTGTGATTACCATAAAATTGGTACAGCCCCGAGACTTTGGCAAGTCCGTTATGAAATCTATTGTCAACTCATTGCCAATCCGCTCTGGGATCGGTAAAGATCGTAAGAAACCGGCCTTCGCTTCACGCCACACAGTTGTCCTACCACAGATATCACAGTTTCGGACAAAGTGCCTAACTGACTCCCTCATCTTAGGCCAGAACCAGCGTCTCAATAGGATACTAATCATTGTGTCTCTTCCGGGATGGCCAGTAAGAACACTATCATGAGTTCGTTGCATTATTGCCGTGCGTAAAGGTTCGTAGTCTGGAACCCATATCCGATTTTCTCTGCCATGAAGTACACCGTCTGCAGTTACCGCGCACTCAGCAATATTCGCGGACAACTTAACTGTCAAATTGGGCGGAAAGCTTCTCTCTCCTAATTGAACGGCATCTCGCACTCGACGCCAGTCTTCGTCACTCTCCACTCCTTGTTTCCATAGTGCTTGCAATTCAAAATCATCAAAAATTGCGGCATGTGTAGCCAGGTCTGCCACTGATGTCATTTCGTTAATAATATCCTCGTTTTCATCCTCATCGTATGCTTGAGCAAACTCCTGGCTCTGAACGATTGCGGGATACAGGGGAATAGTAGGAAGAAGCTGTATAACTCGACCTGCCATTCTTTCATCTAAAATCCCATGCGGCTTATCCTGTTCACGCCTTGACAATGCATCTGGCCGGTCGCAGACCTTACCCGGTCGCCATTGAAGTTTGAATCGGAATTGCTGTAGTACATCGTTGTACCTTACCTGCCTTTAATTCAACAGTCGCTTGGTGGTGAAAAACTTAGGTTTCTGTGGTCGCTTAATATTGTGAAAGGTTTTGCGACTGAAGTTAGCTCCGGCTGCCATTCCAGTAGGCACGTTATGATTGACAGCATTTCTTTATCGTGAATGGGATAATTAGCTTCAGCGCTGTCCAATCTCCTGGATAGATATGCGACAGATGCAATCTGCCCTGCTTATCCACCTACGAAAGACACCCACCAATCGCATATCCCGAACTATCCGCCTCCAAAACTGTCTCGCGATCAGGATCCCACTGGGACAACACCGGCTCTGAAGCAAAAATTTTCTTTCTTTCCCCACACCCAGGATGCATCTTTTTTTGTTGAATCGATTAACGGCGTTGCGATTTCTGAAAATTTCTCAACAAAGCACCAATAGAAATTCGCAAATCCGAGGAATAACCGTACTCCTTTCACCGAAGTTGGTGCCTTCCACTCGAGAATCGTCCTAACTTTTGCAGGATCGACAGTAATACCTTCTCCGGCTCTCACGATAAATCCGAGATATTTGACTTGCTTGCAGAGAAAGTCGCATTTATCAATGTCCAAATAAAGGCCGGCTTCGTCAAGTTTCCCAAGGATGCTGCGAACCGTCTTCCAGTGGTCTTCTATGCTGCCGTCTGTGTATTCCAAAACGTCATCTATGTACGCAGTTGCATCAATGTCCAGATGCTCTCTCAAGTGTTCATTTATGTATCTCTGGAAGGTTGCTGGTGCATTAATTAATCCAAACGGAGTCACTAACCATTCAAAAAGTCCCAGTCTGCATTGGAATGCCGTCATCCATTCGCCTCCTTCCCTTATTCTGACTCGGTGAAAAGCTGATTTGACATCTAACTTTGTAAACCATTTTGCTTTCGAAAGCTGCCTTAAGGTCTCTTTGAACAAAGGTAGCGGGTATCGGTCAGGAATAGTGATAGCATTAAGACCGCGATAATCGACACAGAATCGAAGTCCCCCGCTCGGCTTCTTTGCAGAAAGAACTGGTGCCGCTGCTGACGAACTACTTGGTCTGATCCATCCTTTATCTAAAAGATCTGTTAAGGCTTTGCGCAGTACCAATAATTCTTCCCTAGACATATTGTAAAGCGGCCCCCATGGTGGTGTCAAAGTCTTTCCATTTTCCTGTCGCAGATCGATTGCATGATAAAGATTTCCTCGAGGTTTCGGTAAGGCCTCTGCGCCGCTGTCATCCGCAAAAAGATGCGCAAAATCCTTAACTTCTTCCGGCAGACGTCCCTTGGCTTCTTCTAACGTTAGTTTTGGCTTCACGCGTAGAGCTTTACTAATATCTTCAAGTGATGCCCTGCAGACCGGAATAGATCTAATCAATGTCGTCATCGTTGTAACCGTAGCCAACCTTGGACGAGCGACACTCTTGAATGCTTGACGCCATCTCTTAACTCCATAAACTGAGCCACTACCCTTTCGCAATTCCAATCGCTGTTCTTTAGCATGTATAACTGCATCTTGATCCTCAAGCCATTTCTTCCCCAGAATCATTGGATGATTGCTATTTGGAATAACGTACAACCATAATTTTGGAGTGACACATCCATCTAAATCTAGAGAGATGAAGGTAATAGAACTCACTACCGTCCTTCCATTACCTGACTCTGCAGCTGTTTTCAAAGTTCGTGGAGAAATAGGTATGCACGGTAGGCCCACTTTGGTATATACTGATTCATCAATGATGCCTGAACATAGACATCCATTGTCCACCAAAGCTTGGATCATAGTAGCATCATTGACAAGGGCGTTGACAATAAATGTGTGGTGTTCATGATGATCTTTTGCCCAGATAGCTTGTCTGTACTGGCTTTGCCATTATCTGTCGTGGAATTTAGATGCACTTTGATATGCTCTGACCCAGTCTCACTGTTGCCGTATTTACGTGCGTTACTGCAGAATCCTGATGCAATATTGTCTTTAATTTGATGGTCGTGACTGTCCGCCCGCAGCGTTTTCTTGCCTGATACATCCCCTTCATTTTTCTCATTTGTGGCCCTGACGCTGGGTATGATTGGTGGAAGCTTGTTGAAAGATTTTGATCCTGGCCTAACAGCTGGAAATAAAGGACAGATTCTGGATGAGCAGCCCTCTCTTTCACATCGGAAACATTTTGCCTCTCTTCGAAGAGTTTCAATCCTTTCTGCCGACTTCCACTTTGCCTGATAGAACTCCCCACTCGATCCACGAGCAGGATTCTTGGGATATGTAAGCCGCATTTTATGAAATTAATGGAACCAATTTTTTTTCTGATTGGCCGGGCTGCTGATGTCACTGAATTGCCGAAAGCTGAACTGCTGAAATTCTGAATTGCTGAATTGCTGAAAACTGAACTGCCGAATACCGAAATGCTGAATATCTGAATAATGAATTGCTGAAAACTGTTGTGCTGGCTCGGCTGAGGTGCTGGTATCAGTAATGATAATTGTGCTTGGATGAGATGGAAGTACATGGAACCTCATGGAAGTCAGCAGAAGCATCAACTCTGTTCTATAGAGAACACAAGTAGATGCTAGAAGATTCCAGAGGTCATGATCAGGAGTAATGGGACGGTGTGCAACTATAATTTTAATGTATATAAGACATATCTTTCTCTCATCATATCATTAGGCAGATTATCAGATCATTCATTATAATACGCATACAGTATTCATTCTATATCTATTCTCACCATCAGTATACACCATCCTGTGACGGGCTAGGCCCGATTGGTTGTAGCTGAGTTGATCCTAGCAACCCATCCTGGTCAAGAAACATCACGCTGTAACGGCTTGCTAGCCGATGATTCCCTGTAGCCTACGCTGGCTAGCGCAGGCTGAATGTGTAGCTCGACAGGAACCTTCTAGAAAATGCTATGCATGTGCTCATTTATTGGAGAGTGGGCACGGGCCATCTTGAAACAGATCATATGATCTGGGCCCCCCACTATTCCTAAGATGCCAAAGCAAAGCAATGGCTGGAACTTGAAAGCACTTCAGAGAAGTCTGGAGAATCTTCTAGAGAGAACTGGAGAGAACGGTGATTACAAGTAGGTTCACGAGAATAAGGTATTACAGGGGTCATTGTTTTGTATAAATATTAGACTTGTCTACTGTAAATTTTCTCTCCATAATTGAGTTATAGAATACCATCATTTATCTGAAAGCCCAATGCTTCACGATCTGATCTGTGACAGAGAGGTTCAATTGGTGAAGTGGAGCGGTGAGACACAAGAGTTTCCTTTTTTCATACAGCTTTTGGAAGCCAGAATCGAGGAAGATCTAGAAGGAGCAACAACGGATCGATCCATTTGCATGGACATGATTAATGCTCTCCCGTCAGATAAGAGAGCGCTGGTTGCCGGTTGGTTTGATGAAAGGCGGTCTATGCGTAATTTTAAATGGAGAGATCTGCTTCAACGATTCTGCGAGGAGTTTGAGGATCAGCAAGCAAGATTGACCGCTGGAGAGGAGCTTCTTAGGATCGAGCAGGGAGCTCATCAATTTTTCGGCGATTTTCTGAGAGATTTTGAGTACAAGGTAGCGGCAAGTGGAGGAAACAGCGTTTGGACCTTGGGATCGAAGGTCAACATGTTAAATGCGGCGGTAAATAAAAAATTGCGAAGGGTGCTAGTTGTCATGGTCCTAGTCCAGTTCCAAAATCGTGTTCAAGGGACCCCTGGTTTTCTAATTAGTTAAGTAGGATTCTCTCGGAGTTCGGAGTGCAGGAACAGCAGTGTGTGTAATTCTATGCGTTCGGAGTTGGGCATGATTTGGAGTTGTGCTAAGCGTTGGAAAATTGGGTTTTCTTACAGGGTCAGGGTTGTAAGGAGTTTAGTGCGTGTCTTTGTTAGCGCGGCCCCACTAGTAGGCGGAGGCCCGACAAGGTACATGTAGATATATACTCAGAGGATAGCGATCTTGGGAGATCGTGTTACGTCTTGTTTTCTTCCTATGCTATATTCTTACATAGCCATTTATTCCTCGTTACTAAGATATTGCATCTTCCCTTCCTACCATCCTGTCCAAATCCGTTACACTAGTTCCAGTAAAGTTGCCTCCGACTCTTAACTATCAAGCATTCGTGGCGGAGCTGAAAGAAGTTGCGGGCAAGTTAGAAGCATTGTCAGATTATAGACCGAAGGGATCCGCTCAAACAGGAACAAAGCTTGGTGCACCCAAAGGGGGGAATTCCTTATTCGCGGCCTCTGACTCGCAATAAGATGAAGACGGGGATATAGTTATGGGGGGCACTAACGCGCTAGTTGCATCAATTACTAATCTTATCCAACAGCAATTAGAAGGTGGCATCTCAAACTTAAGTTTAGGGAAGGACAGGGGCAATGGCGGTTAGAAAATAGCGGCTAAGAAGCCTCAAGCACCATGGCGTTTGAGGAATGAATTTCGGAAACTAGTGGAGAAAGGAGTGTGCGTTTGTTGCATAAAGTTGGAACATATAGGGCTGGAATGCCAAATCTTCAGAGCCGCTCGTCGACCAGGGGCTGACTTGTAGGCAGCAGAAATGAAAAGGGAGAGCAGCGAAGATTCCGATTTGGGAAACGAGGATCCCTGAGTAAAGACGCGCTCAGGGCAAAAATTAAGGTATCGTCTCTCATTAAAACTGCTCAGAGAAAGCTAGAGAATTTAAACAGTGCTCCATTATTAATAGACTGTTTAATAAACGATTCTTTTTATGTGAAAGCTATGGTGGACACCGGCTGTCTCTGTTTCTCTGTGCTTGACGAAAACCTTGTGCGCTTAAATGATATGTATTCCGAATTAATACCTCCACGCCAGATGCGCTTAGCTGACGGTAAGAAAACCAACCAAATCAATTGGATAGCCCAATTTAAAATGAACATTGATGGTAGGAAAGAGCTGATATGGGGATATGTGATGCCTAATCTAGCGTACCCAATAATTCTAGGCAAACCATGGATGGAACAAAATGATGTGACCTACTCAGCAAGACGAAAATGCCTGCGTGTAGGAAGTAGAAAGCATGGATTGCTGATTCGGTCGAGCGGATGGTACGAGTCTGAGTCGCCAGCCGAAATTAGAAATCGGGTCTCGCAATTAAGTATCAATCAACTTAGGTTGGCGTCGGGGGAAGAATTTACCAAGTTGTGGCAGCAGACAAATAATGCTATTATTATCGGCGCTATTTCAATTCAGGATATCACGTAAGCTCTGGAGCCCAAGGCAGTCCCTTCACGAGCAGAAATAGAGGGAAACTTACCAAAAGAGTTACGGCAATATACGGACCTCTTTCTAAACAATAAACTCCGAAAAGACGAAGTACTACCACCGCACCGGCCAGGGGTTGACACGAAAGTAAGGCTTCAAAAAGATTCAATGGGAAAAAATAAAGAGGTGCCATGGGGGCCATTACATGGAATGGCCAGAGAAGAACTTTTTGTCTTACGGAAGACTCTGACGGAACTCTTAGGAAAGAATTGGATCCGCGCTAGCAGCTCACCAGGTGGAGCCCCGGTATTATTCATAAAGAAGCCAAATGGGGGAGTCAGATTTTGTGTCGACTACCGAGCTCTAAATGCGATAACAGAGTGCGACCAATATCCACTACCACTGATGTAGGAAACGTTGAAGATGGTATCTAAAGCTAAATAGATATCAAAGGTAGATGTGCGAACGGCTTTTCACAGACTTCGCATTGCGGAAGGAGACGAATGGAAAACGGCTTTCCGAACACGATTTGGGTCGTACGAGTGGTTGGTTACTGTAACCGGCTGTGCCCGGTAGGTTGTGGCTGGGCAAATCAACTTGGTCCATCCGTTTACCTGGTCGTGGCGCGACGCGTTTACGCGTAAGCGAGGGTCAGGGGTACTCCCTGCTATGACTACTAGAACTTTCGAGAAGTCTCCAGAAGAGTCGAGAGTACTCCGGATGATTCTATCCCAAGAGTAATTAATGATGAGGAGTTAAGGAAAGAACCTTCTAATGGTAAGGGGAAAACTATAAATATCAGTATTCTAGAGCAGATAGATTCCTTCTCCAGATTTAATATTAACTTACTTTGTGGTATTGCTTTCGTGCAGTGACCGTTTGCAATAATCCTTAACATATATTAAATCTCTTTTTTTCCACATTTAGGTGACTCTCCGTGGGGTATAGCCCGGAGGACGTTGCCCTTAAACAATTCGTTTTTAGTCGAACTGCATGAGGATTTCAGTTCCGGAGTCCGACCAGAGTTCGATATCTTCAAATTCTTTTCACAGTGCCGAGGAATACATCACTCAGGACAACTTAAATCTGCCTAACAACCTCGCAGAAATGGCGGATCCTAGGACAAGTCAACAACCAGATGATGTGGATATGACGTCGGAAACCCCACAGAATAGACTAGCAAATTTATCAACAGCGGATCTCCAAGGATTGATTAGGCTTCTGGTCAGAATGAACACGCAACAGCAGTCTCAACAAGCTTCTTCAGGTCTCACCCGAAGGGACATGTCACTGGCTAAATGGGATGGCGATCAGAGAGAATTTCCGTTTTATATTCAGTTACTCGAGGCCAGAATTGAGGAGGAAATGGATGGAAGATTTTCGGACAAGTCGATCTGTTTGGACATGGTGAATTCACTCCCGGTTGACAAACGACCACGTGTGGCGGGCTGGTTCAACGAGAGGTCAGAGAAAAACAATTTTAATTGGCGAGAATTGGTCCAACACTTTCGGAACGAGTTCGAAGATAAGCAAGCCAAAATGGCCGCGTCTGAAAAACTCCTCAGGATGGAACAAAATGAACATCAATTCTTTAGCGATTTTATCAAAGATTTTGAGTACCAGGTGGCTATAAGTGGGGGTAGTCGAACGTGGACTCCTGCTTCTAAAGTCAATATACTGAATGCGGCGATCAATAATGCTCTACGGAAAGCTCTGGTTCCAGTCAAACTACCTTCGGAGGAAAACTACTCCCTGTGGATATCAGAAGTCAGGGAAGTTGCTGACAAACTGGAAGCATTGCCAGATTATCGACCAAAGGGATCAATCAAGATTTCTACCAGACTCGGACCACCTAAGTCAGGCAGTGCCCTTTCGAAGGGCGAAGAGCCGGCGAAGGACATGGATGGAGATGTTATTATGAAAGATGTCGACTCGATTCTGGCAGCGTTAGCCAATTTCAACCGCTGAAGTAATCCCCGTCCCAACAAAGGAAGTCAGCAACTTGAATCTAATCCTTCTCCAAAGCCGCCAGCACCTTGGAGACCGAAAAAGGAGTTTGAACAGTTAGTAGTAAAAAAATTATGTGGGCGCTGTACCCGATCAGGACACATAGGAAGAGACTGTAGAAAGTTTAGTCGGGCAAAGCGTCCTGTATCCGAAGTGAACGCTGCAGACATACGCTAGGGGGTCGAGGAAGAAGAAAGCTCGGATTCGGGAAACGAGGAACCCTGAGAAAAGTCGCGCTCGGGGGTAAAGACAAGGACTTCAGGGGATTAACAAATGCTCAAAATCTAGATAAGCTCAATAGTCAGCCACTACTTATAGATTGTTTAATTAATGCATATTTTTATACACAAGCTATGGTGGATACAGGCTGCCTATGTTTTTCCGTAATTGATGAAGGTCTTGTGCGCAAACATAGTTTATACTCAGAAAGAATCCCTCTACGTCATTTACGGCTGGCCGATGGGAGCAAAGCAATAGGAATTACGAAAATAGCACACATGAAATTGGACGTGGATGGAAGAATAGAAAAAATTTGGGGCTACGTAATGCCGAATTTATCTTTCCCAATAATACTGGGTAAGCCCTGGATGGAGTATAACAACGTCGTCTATTCTGCCAAGCGTAGAATCCTCCGGATAGAGAGTCGAAAGCACGGAATGATAGTGCGCGCCAGCGGATGGTTCGAGAAAGATGCGCCAGAAAAATTCAAAACTCGTATCGCGCCAGTGAGTAGCAACCGCTTGAGTCAAATATCGCGAGTTGATCTTTTGAAAATGGTGGCGAGACAACCTAAACGGAATAACTGGATCATTGGGGCTGTTTCAATGCAGGATATTACTCAAGCATTAGAGCCAAAGAGAATATTATCACAGAAAGAAATACTGAAAATACTGCCGAAACAGGTCAAAAAATATACCAACTTATTCTTAGACGATAAGTTGGGGGATGACAGCGCGCTCCCTCCTCATCGGCCAGGGGTGGACACCAAAGTAAGGCTAATTAAAGATGACTCGGGTAGAGAATTGGAGGTGCCCTGGGGTCCGTTGTATAGAATGTCGCGAGAAGAACTTTTAGTACTAAGAAAAACTTTGACAGACCTACTAGACAAGAATTGGATTAGGGCAAGCAGTTCGCCGGGAGGAGCTCCGGTCCTATTTATCAAAAAACCTGGAGGTGGGCTCCGGTTTTGTGTTGACTATCGGGCCCTTAATGCAATCACTAAACGCGATCGCTATCCACTACCCTTAATTAGGGAAACAATGCAGATGCTGTCGAACTCTAAGTGGTTATCTAAGGTTGATGTTCGTTCAGCATTCCATAGGCTTCGCATATCCGAGGGAGACGAATGGAAAACGGCGTTCAGAACACGGTTTGGGTCCTATGAATGGTTAGTCACTCCATTCGGACTAGCGGGAGCTCCATCAGCATTTCAGGGATGGATTAATCAAGAGTTAGGTGATCTGTTAGGGAGCACGTGCTCAGCATATGTGGATGATGTAATTATATTCTCCAACGGAGATCTTGTCGACCATTGGAATAAAGTTGACCAGGTGTTGGAAAGGCTAAATAAAGCGGGCCTTAAACTCGACCCACAAAAATGTGAATCTGCAAAGAAAGAAATAAAGTATTTAGGTTTCATTGTCAACGTCGATGAAGGTATCAAGGTAGACCCAGGGAAAGTAAGGGCGATAGCATCGTGGGAAACCCCAAAGAAAGTCAAGGGAGTTCGAAGTTTCCTTGGGTTTGCAAATTTTTACCGCGAATTTATTGAAGACTTTGCCAGAATCACCGCACCGTTACAAGACTTAACAAAGAAAGGGACGATGTTTCATTGGAGCGACCAGCATCAAAAAGCGTTCGATAGATTGAAATCTTTGTTCATAACAGCACCAGTCCTGGCTTTGTGGGATGGGGAGCTGGAAACCGTGTTAGAAACAGACGCATCAGGATGGGCAACTGGCGGCTGTCTTTCCCAAATTAAACCTGGAGGAAAACTTCAGCCGATGGCTTACTATTCAAAGAAACTTTCGCTAGCAGAGTGCAACTACGATATCCACGACAAGGAACTTCTAGCCATAGTTAGATGCCTGAAGGAATGGCGTAGTGAGCTAATTGGTCTTAAAAAGCCGTTTCAAATTCTGACGGATCATAAGAACTTGAAGTACTTTATTACATCTAAAAGATTGACGGAGCGCCAAGTTAGATGGGCTCAACTACTGTCAGAATTTAATTTTAAACTGAAATTTAGAGCCGGTAAGCATGGGGGACGCCCGGATGCCTTATCTCGCAGAGCTCAGGATGTGCCTATATCTTTGAAGGATCCCCGTGTGAAAGAAAGGGAATTTAAGCTACTAAAGGACGATTGGCTCTCTTTAGCGGCCCAAAATGGAGAGGACGGCCAGGCACTCATGCTCTCTTCGGTAGAAAATTCAATTCCTCGGGGGAATCAGCTTTTCGAGGACGAGGATTTACAGCAGCTCTGGGACCGGGGGGTATCAGAAGATGGGACACAATTCCAGGAGCTCTACAACACCATGTAGAGCGATAAAGACCAGTTTCCAACGACATCACAACTGAGAGTAAGTCGAGCCGAATGTGAACTCGACCTCCGGGGAGCGCTCTGTTTTCGCAAGAGGTTATGGATCCCAAATTCAGAGCCATTAAGAACAACATTAATTCATAAAGTACACGATTCTCACATAACCGGGCATCCTGGGCGGAATAACACGTTGGCTATCCTATCCCGAAATTTTTATTGGCCGGGCATGAGTACCATGGTTCGGCAATTTTGTAGAAATTGTGACGTATGCGGCAAGTCGCATGTTTGGCGTTCGAAAAAACAGGGTCTATTACTACCTTTACCAATTCCTGACAGATTCCATAGTGAGCTTTCTATTGACTTCATGACGGATTTACCAGCGAAGGAAAATTCTGATCCGTGTTACCTGATGGTTATTACTGATCGCTTGCTGAAAAGCCTTACACTGGAGCCTATGAACTCCATGAATGCCGAAGAGTGTGCGGAACGTTTTTTACAGTGCCATTATCGCTTTCATGGATTTCCTCAAGCTCTTACATCAGATAGGGGCTCGAACTGGGTAGGAGACTTTTGGAGACACCTGTGCAAACAAGTTAACATTGAACAAAGGCTGTCTACCGCCTTTCATCCTGAAACCGATGGTTCAACCGAGAGAATGAATCAGGAGGTATTAGCATACCTGCGAGCTTTTATTTCGTACGCGCAGCTAGAATGGCCAAAAATGTTGCCTTCAGCCCAGTTGGCAATTAACAATAGAGACTGCACCAGTGTGGGACTAAGTCCTTTCTTCCTAGAACATGGTTATCATGCAGAGCCAGTCCAACAGGTATCTCCGATTGACAAGAGGTCGTCGACACCTCCAACTAAGAGAGCCCAAAACTTTGTGGATAGAATACGGGGAGCACAAGAATACGCCGCAGCGGCTATGGCGACGGCTCAACAATTAATGGAAGAAAATGCTAATAAGAAGCGAAGTTCAGCTCCCATGCTACGAGTGGGTGACAAAGTTTGGTTAAACCTTAAAAATATTCATACCCCTCAGCCGAAGAAAAAGCTTGCGTGGGTAAATGCCAAATACTCGGTCACCAGAGTGATTTCGCCTCATGTAGTGGAATTAGATGTACCATCTAAAATCTTCCCCAGGTTTCATGTAGACTTGCTACGTAAGGCAAGTTGTGACCCTTTACCATCGCAAGTTCAGGATAATTCTCAGCCCGATCCAGTCGTTATGGATGGGCATGACGCAAAGCCAGAGCATAAGGTGGAACGTATTCTGAGGGCCGAACGTTTCCGAAGAGGACGGGGCTGGATAAGACGAGTCTTAGTAAAATGGAAGGGATTTGCAGAACCCAACTGGGAGGATCGTTCCGAGCTAGAGAACGTAGAGACATTAGACAGGTTTGAAAATGAGCTTGGCTTGGGTGATGGCGTGGGAGTCAACGAAGGAGCCAGACAGGGATCCCGTCGAAAAGTTCGACCCAGGAAGTCTAAGGAGGGGGGTAATGTGACGGGCTGTGCCCGGTAGGTTGTGGCTGGGCAAATCAACTTGACTCATCCGTTTACCTGGTCGTGGCGCGACGCGTTTACGCGTAAGCGAGGGTCAGGGGTACTCCCTGCTATGACTACTAGAACTTTCGAGAAGTCTCCAGAAGAGTCGAGAGTACTCCGGATGATTCTATCCCAAGAGTAATTAATGATGAGGAGTTAAGGAAAGAACCTTCTAGTGGTAAGGGGAAAACTATAAATATCAGTATTCTAGAGCAGATAGATTTCTTCTCCAGATTTAATATTAACTTATTTTGTGGTATTGCTTTCGTGCAGTGACCGTTTGCATTAATCCTTAACAGTTACTCCCTTTGGGCTGGCAGGAGCACCAGCGGCATTTCAAAGGTGGATTAACCAAGTGCTGGGTGATCTATTGGGGGATGGATGCGCGGCGTACTTAGACGACGTAATTATCTTCTCGGAGGGAAATCTTCATGATCATTGGAATAAGGTTAGGGAAGTCTTGGATCGTTGTGAGGGAGCAGGACTCAGACTCGACCCAGATAAGTGCGAGTTTGCCAAGAAAGAAATAAAATACCTAGGCTTTGTAATAAATGTGAAAGAGGGAATCAAAGTGGACCCTAAAAAAGTCGAGGCGATATCAGCTTGGGAGGAACCCACCGATGTTAGTGGAGTCAGGAGTTTCCTTGGCTTTGCAAACTTCTATCGCTGTTTTACTAAAGACTTTGCGGTGATCTCAGCGCCTATACAGAGCCTAACCAGGAAAGGGGCGCCGTTTTGTTGGGACGAAAAACATTCTGAGGCGTTCAATCAGTTAAAGAAGCTTTTTACCACGGCTCCAATATTGGCCATGTGGCAAGAAAATCGAAGAACCATCCTCGAGTGCGACGCTTCTGGATGGGCAACCGGGGGCTGCCTATCTCAGTACGACGAAGAGGGCCATCTACACCCAGTAGCTTATTACTCCAAAAAGCTGGCACCGGCCGAGTGCAATTATGATATTCATGACAAAGAATTGATAGCCATCATCAGGTGCCTTAATGAATGGAGGGCAGAGTTAATAGGACTGGACAAACCCTATGAGATTTTCACTCACCACAACAATCTGAAGTACTTCATGACGTCTCGAAAACTGTCAGAACGACAGGTAAGATGATCACAGGTCTTAACACAATTTAACTTCAGGTTAACTTATCGACCTGGTGACAAAGCTGAACGTCCAGACGCTCTGTCGCGACGAACTCAAGACATGCCCACATCTCCAAGTGACCCTCGACTAAAAGAAAGGGAATTCCAATTATTGAGCAATGATTTATGGCTTCCTGTTAAACAGAAAGGTAACGCCGCTGTGGCCGCGTTTGAGCTATTGATGGAAGATAGAGAAATTCCAAAGGGCGAGCAGCTATTTGAAGGCCATGATTTGCAATCCTTGTGGAACAAAGGAGTGGCCAGCGATCCTGGGACCTTTTTCGAACTTTACAGCACCATTTGGCGGAATGAGAGAGCCTTTCCTTCACACCTAAACCTAAAAACATCTTTAGCTGAATGCAGTCTCGATGCCAGAGGGGCTCTGCGTTTTAGGAATAGACTTTGGATTCCAGATGGGGAGCCGTTGAGAACAGCCCTAATCCAAAGAACTCATGACTCACATATCACAGGCCACCCAGGTAGGAACAGCACTCTTGCTATTCTATCACGCGACTTCTACTGGCCGAGAATGGGTGTCATGGTCTGTAATTTTTGCAGAAATTGCGACGTCTGCGGTAGAACTCATGTTTGGCGGTCGAAAAGACAGGGATTGTTGCTACCGTTACCAATTCCAGATAGGTTTCACTCGGAATTGTCAATCGACTTCATGACTGACTTGCCGGCGAGAGGAGAACAGACCCACGATACCTAATAGTGATAACAGATCAATTGCTAAAGAGTGTGGTATTAGAAGCAATGACAACAATGAGCGCGGAAGAATGTGCAGAGAGATCTCTTCAATGCCACTATAGATTTCATGGATTCCCAAAGGCGTTAACTTCAGACCGTGGATCAAACTGGGTTGGAGATTTTTGGCGACACTTGTGCAAGATTGCCAATGTAGAGCAGCGACTGTCACTTGCGTTTCACCCCGAAACTGATGGCGCTACTGAAAGAATGAACCAAGAAGTACTGTCATATTTAAGAGCCTTTATCTCATACGCTCAGTTTGAATGGCCCTCTATGTTACCATCAGCACAACTCGCAATTAATAACCGGGATCATACAAGTACAGGACTAAGCCCTTTTTTCTTAGAGCATGGTTACTATGTCAAACCTATCCAGCTTGCACAACAAACTTCGGCTGGTTCGCTAACGACCCCAGCAAATCGAGCAAAAAAGTTCATGGCCAGAATAGTTGAAGCCCAAGATTACGCGTCTGCCGCAATGGCAGCCGCCCAGCAACAGATGGAAGAGAATGCGAATAGAAACCGGAATCCGGCGCCACAATTCCGTGTGGGAGATAAGGTGTGGCTAAGCTTGAAAAATATTCAGACGCCAGAGCCCAAAAAGAAACTTGCTTGGGTGAATGCAAAATACTCTATAACAAGGATAATTTCGCCGCACGTTGTGGAGCTAGATGTACCATCCAAGATCCACCCTCGGTTTTATGTGGAGTTGCTCTGCAAAGCAAGCGAAGACACGTTGCCGTCGCAACATCAAGAAGACTCACAACCACTGCCGGATATGGTCCAGGGCGAGCAGGGAGCTACGCCGGAACAAGTGGTGGAAAGAATATTACGAGATGATAAATTATGTCGTGGCAGAGGTTGGGTTAGACAGGTTCTGGTAAAATGGAAAGGTTTTGCAGAGGCGACCTGGGAGGACAGGGCGGAACTGGAAGATGTCGAAGCATTGGACCAATTTGAAACTAAATATGGGCTAGGTGACAACGTTGGGGAAGATGAAGGTGCGCGACAGGGAGGTCCGCAGATGAAGCGTGTGAATAGGCGGAAAAGAGGGGGGTAATGTGACGGGCTAGGCCCAATTGGTTGTGGCTGAGTTGATCCTAGCAACCCATCCTGGTCAAGAAACATCACGCTAAGCGAGTATCAAAACGGTAACGTCCAACCTTCTAGACAGGGGCTAGGGGCAAGAAGTTTCAAGTCGGAATCAGCAAATGTTTCATATTGTCAGGAACTGTCATGTACAATGCTGGTCCTAATCATCGGGTTATTGATCTTCATATGCAAGGACCTGCCCCGCTGATCATAGCTGTAAGAGTTAAAGCATTCCCTCCGTAAGTAATGCCTAATGGCTAGAGCTGGCTCCATAGTCCTTTGAATTCTTTCTTGCTCTAAACTGTCAATCGTGTTATCAAATTGTTCTATTTCTGGGTGTTTCTACGGGCTATGCTATTCTTCGCTATTCGATAATATTCCTTGGAGTTCTTTTATGGTTATTCAGGCGCTCGGAAACCAGGGGGTCTTGTTGTACTTAAGGTCGTTGTCTTGACCGCTTACTGCTCTTCAGATAAGTGTCTTGTATTTATCCTATCCTCAGATAATCTAGTTCATTGCCTCGCTCAGATTCAGGTTGTCCTCACGTTGTGCATACAATTATCGGAGTCTTATTGTGGTTACGTTAGCAAAGCCAGTTACAGTCACGTCATTCACGTCAGTTGCATAATCAAGCCAGTCACGCCAGTCACGCCAGTCACGCCGGTCACGTAAGTCACGTAAGTCACTCACGTTGGCCACGCCTCGCACTATTGGAACTCCTAACACATCTAGGGCAACAGATCTCCTCATGGTTAACAGACGTAACAGATTAATCCTGTAACAAGTCGGAGAATGTAATCATCTAGAGAAGGGGGATAGGGAGGCTACGAGATGGATACAAGTATAGGCCTACTTCCATAGTCCATAGTCATAGAAAAATATTACTTCTTTATTGTGGATATTCTCACATGTAGCATCCGTCAGTTTACAATCCCCTTACATATGTATATTATAAAGTAGAGGCGTTCCTGACATTACCCCCCCTATAATATGTATATGCCTAGTCTCCTTAAACATAACCCGTATTTGCTTACTAAGCCAGAACTAAATACAAACTGAGCGGGTGACAAAGTGCTAGTGCTAGACCTGAAGAATGTTCTATGTTTATGTCATAAACAGTATGTAGAAAGCATGGAGAGAGAGAGGGGACAAGAGGTGGGTGTCAGGCTAAAGGTTGCCATCCTACATGATACACGAGATAGATGCATCGCCACTCGGCTAAAAGGCCAGACTAGAATCATAGAACACTATGCTCTGACAATCTCCATATATATATTATAAAAAAGAGGCATTCCTGACACTCACGTAGCCGACAATTGAGTCTACCTGGCAGAACCGCATCAAAAGCACCTTCAATACCTAGAGTGAGCATACTCGCTGTGCGTCCTTCATTTAAGGCCCGCTCAGTGTCATAGATAAGGCAAGCAACTAAGCTGACTGCTGACCTGCAGGGCACAGCACCGAATTTGTTATAGTACACATGTCGTTTAGCCCAGGTTTAGTTGTGTTTTAGGTCGGCGTTTTGGTTTGGAGTTGTCTCTGTTATTTTATTCCTTTTATTCCGGCATTGTATCATGTATTGGACGAAACTGACGTTTTGGAACTTCTCTGGTTAATCTTATGAATTGTAACAAACCACCTTGGATTGTTTTGGGATGTTGTTTTGGATGTATATATTAGGGCACTCGTTATTCGGTGAACTCTTTACGCTTAGTTTTCCGTCATCTCGAGACTATAGAATTCAAGTTAGTCACCTTCAGTCTTCAGTGTTTTTCAGCCTTTGGTGTCTCTTAGCCTACAGTATTTCTCAGTCTTCAGTAACTTTCAGCTCTCGGACTTCTCCAGTTTCTGATCCCTTGTCTTTATCTCCGCTCCCTTACTCCTTTATTCGATATTCAGCATTAGTCTTCAGTTAGCTTATAGTTAACCTCTCGGCCACTTAAGTCTCCATACCTCAGCCTTGCGCTTCCGCGCTTCCGATCTTCAGCCTTCAGTCTTCAGCCTTTCGCCGTCGAGTCACATGCTGGTCACTACTCTGACAGAATTGTTAGCCAGCAAGAACCTTCTCAAGAATCGCAATCCAAGAGATACGCTTTGCTAAAGTCCGTTCCAGTCCTTTTCCGAGAACGGATAGAAGAGCTATTGTCAGGAATGCCTCTACTGTATATTATATATATGAAGATTGCCAATGCATAGTGTTATATGATTCTGGTCTGGCCTTTTAGCCGAGTGGTATTGCATCTATTTTGTGTATTATGTAAGATGGCAACCTTTAGCCTGACACTCACCTCTTGTCCCCTCTCTTCCATGCTTTCTACATACCGCTTATGACAGCTATTAAACAATAAGACCTTGGAGAGGATAGGTCTACTTTGTTAGGTTTTTGTAAGACTATTAGAACTGCTCTCCGGAAGCAGATCTGGGGATGTCCGGTGGATAAGCAGCTAGTGAAGAGAGCATGAACCTGTGATTTGATCAGAGGCCAGGTCAGCCTTCATATTGCAGTTGGGACTTCGTCTACCCCTGGGGATGTGTTATCAGCGTTAAGTACCGACCTTTTGATTTCCTCAAGGGTGATGGGAGGAATGTAGCCGAATCAATTGGTGTTGGTGACAACAGAGCAAGTCCAGAATGAAATCAATTAATCATCTAAATTTATGGAAAGAAATCGTCGAAGTACCCTCTGCCTAAAGTACAAGATTAGAAGATTACGATTGGCAGTTTGTTTACCGCACTACTAGTACATTTTAGTTAGTCAGTAAACTCCCAATCCTTCCATAAGTTTCATAAGCAAGATTATGTAAGTACTGGCGCATCCAGTATGAAGATACGGGTAAACCCGTAACAGGAAAGGGAAGAGTAGTCTGAGAAACTGTAGGGGAGTCCATTTTTATATCCTCCACTTCCGCCGAATTGGTGAGTAAGTTGTCTATTGAGACTTTAATCTTTTTTGTGAATGTGTGTTGTGCTGGCTCGGCCGAGGTGCTGGTATCAGTAATGATAATTGTGCTTGGATGAGATGGAAGTACATGGAACCTCATGGAAGTCAGCAGAAGCATCAACTCTGTTCTATAGAGAACACAAGTAAATGCTAGAAGATTCCAGAGGTCATGATCAGGAGTAATGGGACGGTGTGCAACTATAATCTTAATGTATATAAGACATATCTTTCTCTCATCATATCATTAGGCAGATTATCAGATCATTCATTATAATACGCATACAATATTCATTCTATATCTATTCTCACCATCAGTATACATCATCCTCTATGTATACAGCCATCATCAGTATATACCATCATCTGTGTATACTGCAACAGATTCAGTAGTCAACATCCTGTCCTCATTAAGCTCATAACTATAACAATGTGACTGCAGGAGAGGATTCCGGTGTAAGTTTGGGAAGTCGGTTAGCAATAGCTTGTAAGAGCTGAATGATCACTTATCACAACCTTGCAGATTTGGAGAGATAATAAAGGCTGTTGATCGTAAGCTGTAGAGTTGTTAATTTCTCCAGCTTAGAAACAGGTCGCTATATATAATATCTATCTAAAGAAAAAGAAATCTGGTGATTTATATTGATATGGTTTAGCGTATTTACCAACCTCACTACTTTGTAGAAAGGTTAGTGTGTGCAGATCTTTGTGATTGCACACGACTATCACAGGATTATCACATCCAAAGTTGGGTGTAATTAATTTCATGATAGCAATCATTTCAACATCCGGAAAAAGAGGTGGATAGAATAACCCAACTTGCTCTGACACACAAGATACAATTCGATGCATCCAAATCGGAACTGCTTATCATCGGAGGCGGACCCAAGAAAAGATTAGACACATCGGACCTCACAGTACAAATCGGCGAACAGCAAATTACACCTTCTCCGCAAATACGATGGCTTGGAGTCTGGCTGGACTCACAACTAACATTCAAGCAGCATGTCCAAGAATGGAGTAGTAAGGCTCAACGAATCTCAAATTTTCTACGCAGTATCAACAAGGTGCAGCGAGGGGCGGCGCCGGGACCACTCGTTCGTGCGGTGAACGCGTGTGTGGTTAGCACGGCACTTTATGGCGCTGAGGCTTGGTGGCCGGGACTTACCCGCATCACGACGAAGCGAGACAAGAAGGTAAGTACAGGTGTGGGATGGCATACTAAACTTCTAGATCGAACGATTTTGACAGCAATACGAGCTGCATTACCAGTCTGGCGGACGACTCCCAACATAGTACTTCACCGCGAATCGGGAATTTTGCCGACAGAGATAATTTTACAACAAAAACAACTTCGTAGCACCGCTAGAATTCGCCGACTCGACACTTATCACCCGCTGTCATCAAGAGCAAGCGAAACACCAAAGGATGCAATCAAACGACTAAAGCTCCGCGTGGGCCAGAACGAACGAGTCTTCCGAGTTCCTGAGCGCTATCAAACACGCCTCCAGAACGCGAATCACACCCTCCCCGCATCGGAAGCACCTGGAGAGCTTCGACAACCAAGGAACACAAGGGTCGCCGCCAGGGCCAAGTGCAACAAGAAAGATAAAGCAAAGCTGTTCAAACTTTGGCTTAGAAACCTACCCGCAGGAACTGTGTGTGTTTATTCTGATGGGTCATCATCCGGTCCAGCATTCTCAGCATATGGCTACGCAGTATATATGGACGGAGAACTCACAGCAAGCGGCGGAGACCAACTTCCCGGGGCAGAGGTCTACGACGCAGAAATCGCCGGGGCTGTACGAGGTTTGGAGGTAGCATTGGGAATCAGGGGTAGTACTGGGATCAAGGTACTTCTGGACAATCAAGAAGCAGCTGAAGCATTGGAAAGCGGGCGCACAAACTCCTCGCTACCAGCAGTTAAGAGATTTAAGGAATTGTGCAGCACTCAGCACACGGTTGAAGTACGCTGGATACCAGGACATAGCGGTATTTTCGGAAACGAAAAGGCCGATACATTAGCGAAAAGGGCACTGGCATCAAACACCAGGATCCGAAACATATCTGCATCGGAAAATGTGTCTAGAGAAAATAAAAACACTCTCACATTTGCAGCACTAAATTGACAAGTCTCTATCAACTCACAAAAGTTGGCAGAAGAATGGTGGATTAAAAATAGAACGGACAGGTATGAAGACCTCGATCTTTTGATGCGACGAAAACGACCACCAGAACTCGGCCTCCCTCGATGGGCATATCACCGACTGATTGCGGCAAGGACAGGGCATGGCGATTTTGCAAGCTATCACAGACGCTTCAAACATCAAAACTCGGAAATTTTATGCAAATGCGGACGAGAGAAACGACCATGGCATTTAGCGGAATGTCGACCGTCTTTACAGAAATGGAGGACGGAAGCGAAGGAACCACGACCTAGGATAAGGGAGATGATTGGGCAAGAAGGATGGCAGATATTCTGGCGTTTTTTGACTGTAACGAAGTGTTACGGTAAGACCTGAAGTCTTGAACTGGATTTTGAACAGGGGTGCGAATGCTCATCTGTAATATCTCTTATGCGCCCCCACTTATACGGCGCGAGGATTAGGGTGTTGTGCAGGGCACTAACTCCTTAGAAATAGTGAATTCACTTGCATTTCTACTTTATTATCACTCATGTAGGTAGCGAAGATTTCATGTATGTAGATCTGGCCTACCCGTGCCATACCCCCTGGGTGCAGGGCTTGTGCCCGGTCACGTTAAAAATATCAAATCAAATCAACATCCGGAAAACTGGGGTCTTTGAGAGGACTTGAGCGGAATGTTCCTGTGGATTTATACCATTTTATTACAGAGAAAATCTCTTTGGGGGAGTTGGCCTTCTCGATATTTGTGCGGAAGAAGCGCTCTTTTGCTCTCTTGGTGGTCTTGTGATATACCTTTCGTTCTTTTAAAACGTCAGCAGGAAGATTTGCTCTCAAACTTTGTTTAAACCGGCGACGAGCTACTCTACATGAATCATCCTGTTGAACGGATGGGGGCTTGTGGATAGCACCAGGTTGTTATACCTGGTTGAGATAGTCACAAATAATATGAAAATTTTAACTTATCACAAATAAGAGTCTATAAATCTGAAGTGTGGAGTTGTTAATTACTCCTACTTAGACACAGAGTGCTAACTATATAATCTGTAATAATCTAGCGCTAAGAGTTCTAGTGATTTGGCTGTATACGGACTAGCGTATTCTACAATTTAGAGTCTTAACTGTCAGGAGACTAGTGTATCTGTGCATATCGCTTTGAGTGCACAGCCCTATCTCTAAACTGCTAGTAGCACTTAATTTCAACATATCCCACAAGGGGTTTCCTTTTCCATGTCCAAGTGAGCGTCTGGCTGATGCTGAGTATGCATTACTGTCAGAGAGCTAACAAATGTTAAGGCTGAATCTTTATTTACAAATAATCTAAAGAGAGAATCTCTATCTATGCGAAGGATAATTTACACATGTGTCGCGACAACCTTGTTAGTTTGCCGAGCTAAGTACAACCCTGCAATAGTTGGACTAAGCGAGCGCACACAATACACAGTTCACAACTGTTACAATTACGTATTGTCTCTGTTATCCGTTCAGCATAGCTATCAAGTTCTTGAGCGGATGGGGAAAGAGAGGGCCGAGAAATACTGCTGATAGCTACTGTAAGTAAACGAATGAATAATTTGGCATCAATAATGTCCGGACGCAGCCTTCTCGTTGGCTCCTGGCACCGCTCCCAAGGAACGATAGTCATGAGAGGCAAATGATCTGAAGTTGAATGAATGTGGGGAGGAATCCTACAGGTTGCGTCCACCAGGAGATGACCTTTACCAAAGGCGAGATCGAGGACGTTGCCACGGTTGTGTGTCGATTTATCTGGGGGAGATAGAAGAGAAAAATTGTTCGCATATATCCAGTCTACGAAGGGCTGGGCACCTGGGGATGGGCTGCGAGGCCATGACGGCTGCCACCATGTATGGTGTAGATGAAATTCCCCTTGTAGCAGACAATTATTGCGAAATACCGAAGGGGCAAGGGAAATTAAGGTCTGTAAAACGTTTGTACCCAGTGACTCGGGTAGGGCGTTATAGATGTTCCAAATATCAATTGACTAACCGTCGGGTTTGGACAAGCGTAAGACCACAAGGTCGTGAGATGACACCTGTTACGGCTTGACCGTATTGTGGCTTAGGCGGGCACCTAAGCGAGATTAGAGGCGGTTACATCATTTCTAATTATGCGAATGACGAAAGGGGAGACATCTTAGATGACGTCTGGGTGAGAATGAGATGACGTCTGGTTAAAGGATTATCTGATAGTAAGGAAAGGGTAAGTTAGAAAGGAGTATAAGTAATCTTCATTGGTAGCAGTGTTTTCTTTTCTTCCTTAATTAGTTCAATAAATCGAATTCTATCACAACCTGCTTGGTTCTATCACAACACCACATAGACTTGTTACGAGTGTAAGCCTATCCCTTTGCGGACGTATGACATAACACGTGGTCGGGAAATAGTCTAGTCGTCGCTTGGGGAGATCGCTTCATATGAAGGATGTCTTTTGGTGATACGGCGAGCGTGATCACGGAAGATGTATGGCTCTTGTATGAGGAGAATATCCGCGGAAGTCAGATAGGCTTCGTTCAAGGCGATTTTGTGTGCCTGAGCACCGCGGCCTACATTTAGCGAGAGGATCGTGAGTTGCTTTAGTGATTTATTGCTCCGAATGGGGTTGGCCATTATAGATGCATGTTGTCGTTGCTCGGAACCACCTCACCATTTAGAGCAGTGTAACGGTTTTTGGGCTGAATTGAACTAGTAGCCAAAGTAACCTTTGGAGTTTTTTCTTGGGGTGATTTGCAGTTGGGCTGAGCCTTGTCCGTTGACTCGCACTGATTCCCACTTGTGTTGCTGTACGGGGTTGAATCCTTTTTATTACCAGTTGTGTTGCAACCAGCTGCAATTTGGCATTTTATGCGAGCCTCTGCAAAAATCTTGCGAGTCGCCGCAACCTGTGTGTTGGCTTTTGCTGGGCCTGAGAGTATGGGGCGGAGTTCGCAGTTGAGATCGTCAGCAGGGTGAGGGCCATGGCAATGTATACATCGCGGGAGACAGGTATGTTCTGATGACGCCGCACACTGATTGCCATGATCTTTTTTGGAATGCAAGGAGCCGCAGAGTCGGCATCTAAGGGGAGACGCACAGGTCCGAATATTATGCCAAAACCAACATCGAGAACACTGAATAATTGTAAACCACCTGGGGAGGATCCTCGTAAGCGTCCTGCAACCAAAAAGAAATAGAACAGGCCGAAGGCGCGTGTGCTCCTCTGAAAATCGCACGATCCATGTCGTTGGAGGGGAGTTCGGGTCTAACTCATTGTCGCGTGATGGTTGAATGGCCACTGGAGCAGCTCCTGCTGCCTCGCTCAGCGCTTGGTGCATTGCATCTATTGTTACCGGGTTATGAAAATACTTCATATCATCGTTGATTGTGCCATATGTGCGGGGAACGTGCTTGATTCTATAAGATATCCAAGGCGAGGCGTTTTCGATAGCCGCATTACCAAAGATTCCGATAGAAAAGACTTTTTCCCTGAGCTTCGAGGTATCTCCATCCTTTGGGCATAGAGCAAAGCCAGTTTTTGTTGCCTGGAAGTTAGAGAGTAGCTGGCTGTCGTTTCCTAGTTTTGCTTTTAGATGAGAGTGTAGCGCGTACGCTGATGGTTCCCTAAGATTATCACTTTCTGGTAACCGTACGAAGAGGCGATCATCTGCTTGTTATTGTTGGATTTTATGGACCAATTTGAGCGGAGACGAGGTCTTTTGGGGGTGGGTGATGTGGCCAGTTCGACTGTTAGAAGCACGTTGTGCTACATTTGCGTATGATGCAGTTGTCGGAGCGCGCTTGAAGCGGCTAGATTCTGTTGCAGAGACTATATCCATCTTGGGTGCAGAAGCACCGCTCAGATATGCCTCGAAATGGCGTGTTGCAACTTTGGCAAGGTCATGACAGAAGTTCTTCAGTGCCAAAGCTTTGTTTGGAGGCAGAGAGTAGCGAATACAGTGATTATCTAGGATATTTGCAATGTCAACAAATAGACTCTGCGCTTCCCTTGTCCGGGTTTCTACTGCATTGATACATTTATGAGGGCATTACGGATAGGAGGGGTAGGAGAGGGGACCGTGAAAGGATCGCCTCGAGGTTCGTCGTCGTACTGTAGAGAAACGACCGGTTCGTGTGGTGGGCTGAGGCTAGGGCTGTCCCAGTCCATATTTAAACTAGGATAGGGTCCGACCGACTCAGGCAGCTGGGCCTGGCCGGTCACCATTAGAGGCCGTGTTGTGTGCGAGGCACGGATTGGGGGTGGTATTGGTTTGGTTAATATCAAAGGTTTTTGATGCGACCTGGGGTGACTAAGTGCCGCGGGTGACTTGGTGATGTGATGTGAGGTCTTCAGTGGAGCCAGAATGAAGTGAAGTATGAGTAGATCGAGAGATATGTCCCTCTGAGCCTAGGTCACGATGAAAAGTTGTATGAAGATTTCAATAAGTTGAGCTAGCTATTTATTTGAATGTATAATATCGCGTGAGGTCACGACTGACTCAGCGCCTGTCTCTTACACAAAGCTAAATGAAATAACTATTCAACTGTAGTCAATAGAGGTGCATCCTGCCGCTCTACAGAAATAAAAATCAGCGCCATAATTGTGAAGGATGTTAAAGCGCTACCCAGAGAAGTGAGTCCACTGGCGGTATTTGCATTTGATCACTATCCCTGGCGTAGAACAAATCTTCTGTGTAGAGAAAGCCATTTTAATCACATCAGCTTTGACAATGTTCAATGAGAATTTATGAAGAAAGATCTAACGGCAACTGTCAACTATGACCATACTTTAAAATTTTTCGACAGGGGCTAATATGGTTCAGCGTTTGCAGGATAGAGCAAAAGACGGACCGATGATAATGATAGAGCAGCTAAAACTTGCTCTAGGCAAACAGGCATTAAATTCTGCTTTGACTCTAGGCATTCAAATAACAATTCCGACAACTATAGATCACCAGGATACAGGCGTAGTTCTTGAGATCTACGAATTTCTGGTTTGAAGGAGTTTTCTGTAGAAAGCAGAGTATCAAGAGCAGACAAAATTGAGTGCGGATTAGAACCGCTTTCGACATGAATCGGATTCGAGCCAAAGATGCTTGACAGAAACCGTGACTCGCAATTTTCTTCTTGTGAATTTGAGAACATAAAATTTCATGGACCAAAATGGAAATCGTATACCGTATTGAGCGGGGATATTCATCAATATGTATTTCTAGTCTTTGTATTTTTCGAACTCAATATAACTTTTTGATGCAAACTACCATGTAGTCGTAAAAGTCGGCAAGTTTTAGTCATATCCGATAATTTAAAATTTCTAACCGAGTGCTCTTCTTCTCTGAGCCCAAGCCCTCCCTTCTTTGAAAATTCCCATTATTAGTGGGACACCCACAGGCCCCAGTAACGGCAGGTAAACGGCAACTTTGTGCTCGTCTGGAAAATAAACTTGTCCAACCATACTTTTCTCAAAAAAGGCCTTTTCAGCCTCTCTTTCGGCGATACGAGCATGTTCTAAACCTTCAAGACCGCCCAGGTTAGCACAGGCAACCTCTAAATTAGCAATCGTTTTGGACACCCCGTCCGCGACAGAACCTGGAATAGAAATACTTGGAAGAGCTAAAGAAAGGCGAGAGAGACTTCCAAGAGTGCCACTGGCTTTAAGTAAAAGAGAAGCCGAGCGGATACGAGAAAGCGACTGGAGACGGAAGAGAAAACTTCCAGCTTCCGGAACGCCGAGAAGAGACATTAGTTTGTTTGCAAATATTAGCATTGCGGTTCGTAGATCTTCTACTTCTGTCGGGGATAAAATTAAAACACCTCCCCACTGCGGAACAAGCCAGCTTTTAGATCCTCCTTCTATTTCGATATCGCCAGTGTAGATCACAAAATTTATCGTAGGTGCACCACCTATACTAGGCGAGAGAGGCCATTCTGCGGCGTTTACAAAGTGTGAAAGATCTTCCTTCCGCAAAATTTTTTCACTGACACCTGGAGCTGCATAGAATTGAATTTGAGTATCAATAGTGAAATTTGAGATTTGATGTAACGAATTGAGAAGTGGCATCATGTGAGTCTTTAGCGCTTGAGAAATTGGCCAGTTTGAAGGTTTAGAATTGGGCGTAAAGAGAGAGAAAGTTAGATGGTACGAAGGTGAATATTTCATCGTATGCGAAGTCCATTTCTGTAGCTTAGCTGGAGGAATATATTCTAATTTGTGGTCTGATGAGGAGGCTGAAAGAAGATGAGAGATTATAGCCCGCTCTTCGGCGAATAAGGCGCGGAGCTGATTGGTTATGTAGGTGGCAAGTGGAGAGGAAGATGAAAAGCTAGATGGCACCTGATTAGGTGTATAGTGAATGTCAAGTATTGGAGAATATGAATGAAGATTTGCTTTAGTCTCAGTGTCTGGTATCAGTCGAATTATCAAAGCAACCTCCTTGTTCGAACTTGTAGTTGGTACCTGAGTGACTGCAGAAGCGTTCGCGTGAGCTAGGTGTAGCCGAAGATGATGCGCAGAGAAATCGTTTAGATCATCGAGAGCATGTTGAGTAGTTCGCAATAAATTTTGAGCATCCTGTTCATTTAGAGAATCTGCTTGTATGGATATTGGAAGAGGAAAAACGGGTCGACATGCCTTGGGTTGTTAGATGTAGAAGTTTTGCGATGTGTCGGAATGTCTGGTAAAGATCAACATACCTTTCCATTGGCCCAATCCATCATCAGATCTAAGGGCAGACTCGCCCTGTAAATAGCGGTGGTTTTCCACCATATTGGCAAGCCAATGAGAATGACTATTAGCCAGTAGGAAAGGATAACATGTCGACGGAGCCGGACACCCTCTTTGGTTTCCGGTGGAGGCTCTTTTTTAGTGAAAGCATAACTGGATACGGTACTAGCAAGTACGTTCTCGTCCTGGTCTATTAATTTAGAGACTTTCGAATATGACATCTCTTGCTTTCATTTCATTTCATAACACCATTGTTTGATAGGTGTTACCGCGGACTAATGTTTCGCCCTTGATCTGAGATCTACGGCAAGGATTTATGTTTCTGTTAATTTGGAAAGAAAACAAATTTTCTTATAATATTAGTTAAGCGTCGTGCCCGCGCACAGCAGCGTGAAACCATGTAACACCTGCCGGTTAGCCCAGCCTTGAAAAGCAAAGTAAACAAATCTCTCTACAATCAATGTTCGCTCCGGTGAATAAAACACGTGGCTCACTATACCGAACAATCGGGCATATGGATCACCCGCTTATGTAATATTTGCTCTAGACGCACACATATAGATATATTTATAACGTGTTTTATGACCGGTTGTTACAGTCGCGGTAAATTCGTTTTTCACGAATGGACGGATACTCAATAAAAGTAATAAATTCTCTTAAGGACTAACTAACGGGAACTTTCTCATTAAATCCCAGGACCAACGCCTATTCCGATTATCCTTGGGGGACGAAGACGGCGTTTCTACCTGTACGTGGTGTCCCCTACGAACCTGGAGTTTATCTTCGGAGCCAACAGAAACACGCAATACTTACTCACGGAGGAAATGTCACCCAGATGAATTTCCGGGGCGTACCCAGCTCCCGTTATGGTGGTGTTGGATCAGACTAAGTTGGCCCTTTTTACCAAGATGAATTCTCACTGTTTACAGATATTCTGGCATTATACTGTCTCCTGAGGAAAGAGCACCGCTACCTGAGCGCTGGTGGTGTCGGTATAAGGAGGATATCTGGACTATGTGATATTAGGGAGATACAGATGGGGATACGCACCTCGTGTGGCTCTGGTGTCTAGGCCTCGCCTGGCTGGAGTTGCAGGTTTTTTGAGACTTTTTCCCGCGTACCGGTTTCCATGGCTGCTCTTTTTCAATTTTTTTTTGAGCAGAAGGTTCCGTAGAAAAGGTGGTAGAATTCTACGGGTAATTACTGAGCTAAATGGCTACCCGTCATGGGTCAATGTATCAATGATCTTAGGTTCGAGGTAAAAGGAGATAGGAGCACTGTAAAAGGTGTGGCCTGAGTCAGAGAGGAGCCCTAGTGTTATAATAGTCTTGGACTCTACATAGCACGAATAAACAAAACTACTCCGATTATCCTTCTCCCAAGCAATCTTCCCAACGCCATGACCTGTATTTCCGAACCCCTGTTCCGGCCCTAGCAATGTCTCTCCTAAGCCCCCTGTCTCTGATGCCGATCCTGTCGCGCTTCCCCGGCCCCTCGAACTTGAAAACGATCTGAGTTCATCTCCCTCCGCTTAGACATGCCTTCAGCCTTCCGTAGCCCGATCCCACCTCTTGTTATTTTGAGGCTGGGATGGTCCTTGAGACCATCCCTTAGCTGGGCACAGCCCGTAACACCAGACCGATCAATTTTCCTTGGTATAGGACTTTGAATACTAATTAATTAATCATAACAAAAGTAAATTGACTATAATTACTCAGAATCTAGTTGAGCGATACTTCTATGGTCTCTTAACAAGTTCGCGCGTTATGGCCAGTTTCTCCGCAGGCCTTGCAGTGATATGTTGACTGCTGGCCCTCCCTTTGTTTACCACCCGCTACACGTCTGTCGCGTCTTACTTGCTCGTCTGCATCCCTCTGTGTAATAATATCCTGTGCTTCCTCCTCTGTAAGTGCACCTCCTTGAGGTATACGAGTCTTTTCGCCCTACGGCGCTTGCTAAGTGGTTCATTTGCGGCTCGAAGGGAACGTACATCAGCTGACAGAAGGGTCATTTGATGTGCCATTCGCTCTGTGCCTTTCACTAGTGCAGCAACTACTTCGAATGGTGGATTTGGAGAGCTTCCTTGGTGACGGGCAATTCGGTTCCGGAAAAGTGTCGACTGTGAAAGAGCTTCTGTAGGGTTTGAAGGGGTCTGGGAGACCCAAGGGTCAGCGTCGGCGGAGGGGGCCCTAGTGGGAGTTGGAGTCCGTAATTTCAAGTTAGGATCTTCGCATAAGGCACTTTGGAAGTCGTAAACGCGTGTAAAACGCGTCTTGAGGTCTGGTTTGCGTTGTATAAATCGATGCGCCCAGAGCTTGCCAACGCGTTTCCCCCCTTGATTCCAGGATATAATTCGCCATATCTTCCACACCAGCAAGCCGGGGGGCAAATCCTCTGGAATCAAGGTCGAGTATATACCGTACAATCACCTCCTCTTCTAGCTTTGATATTTTCAAGCAATTAGGTCGGGTTTCGTTGCGAGGCGCAATGCCGTCAATTCTTTCGGAGAGTGTCGCACAAGGCACCTGATATATCTTTGCAGCAGAGCGAAGACTGATTTTTTTAGCGGATCGAAGAGCCTCTATGGCTAGAAGTATTCGAGCTTCTTGCGTATGAGTTTACATGTGTAGTTGTAGAGAAAACGTGAGTTGAAATTATGGGAGTAGTATGGTGGGAAAAGCGATCGGTTAATTAAAAAAAACACGATATATAAATACATGTCTTAACCCTAAAGATTGTTAAACCTTAAATCATGAAATTACAGGCCTTATCCTTACATTTTCAGCTTCTTGTTCCAAAAAGGGCTAGCAGATTCAGTCTAAATCACACACTCGCTGCACTTATAAACCATCACCTTAGCTTATACAGTTGTCCCTCTCTAACTCGATAGTGGGTCCCGGTATAAGCGTTGAAAATATTCATCGAAATTCAACCATTTACATTTGCAATACTTATCCCTACACGCAAAATGACCTATAAGGGTAAGTGTTGCAAATATAAAAGTCCAAGTTACAATTAATATTTTCAACACTTATACCGGCACCCACTATCGAGTTAGAGAGGGACGACTGTAATTACATTTTGATTCAAGCGTCGATTAAATTGTCCATTCTGTCGTCACAACAAAAAGTTGTTCCTCTCATGCTATTCAACATCATGTCTCCACATCCCTCGACGATTGCCATTTCAGTAGTTTATTCCCTCCAAGTAGCAGGTAAAAATGCAAATGTACTTAATTTAGAACAACCAAATGAATTTAAAGCCTTGCAGATAATTTAATTACAATTATAGGCATTCGTTTTTGTATATGCACGAATATATTTACGTGTAACTGAATGTAGCTAGTGCCATTCGCCGTAGTGGTAACACGTGATATGTGAATTTAAGCGAAGCCAAACGACGCTTAAATCTAAAATTAGAAAACTCCCATAACCCATAACCTGTCATAATCCATAGCTATTTTGTCCACCGAGAAGTATGGGTTATGACAGGCTCTACTGTATGAACATTATGAATTGCATCATATTAATAAATTACACCTGTGCAACTGATTAAAAGGCCCCTCATATTTTACATGTCCGTTTTTTTTTTTTTAAAATCTTTCCTGCGTATGCATCCTGAGGCTATGACGCGCATGATTATGGAAGACATGTATATTTCGCAGAATAACTTTGTTCCACGTTTGGAACACCCATACTCAGATTTCATTTGCGGATACCACTGCGAGAATAACGCCTTACGACATGTACCCTCTTCCGTGAAAACCCACCACAGGGAAAAGCGAGAAAAACCTGTGGTTATCTGAGCATGCTATCGTCATTCTATGAATATATTATCATCGCGAGGTAAGTGGTCTGAGGGTCTTACTGGATTCGAACCAGCTTTCTCCTGTCTTAAGTGGGGCATGTGTCCAAGCTACCCAGACTCTACTTGGGAGAACAGCCCAGACAGTGTACCACTGCACCATCCGACCCGCGACTTGATTTCGCCGCAACGGCAAGTTGTGTGCGCGGAGTCGTGACCTAAGCGGACACGGTATGAAGCGAAATCTCAATGTCCAGAGCGCGCAGCGTGTATGTGGGCGGCAAGTTGCTGAGGAAGTGAAAGTTCAGCAGTGCAGCCGACGTCGACGTCGATTTCTAATTCGTGGAAAGATCTGGGGGCATGCTGTACCCAGTAATATTTGTAGGCCTCTTCTGTTAGATTTTTGATCCAGGTTTTCCCCGCGGCAAATGTGAGCGGGGAGGGAAGCGGCGGTGGCATAGCCATAGCTTCTTTCGCGGCTCTGTCAGCTAGGGACTCACTACTGTCTTTTTTTTTTGATTACTTGCTGCGTGTCAGAAGCTGTGATTGTAAAGTAATTAAAGCGAGAGGGCGAGGAAAGAATATGTAGTAGAAAAGTTCCAGCCTTTTCAAGAAATATATTGAGGTGGACAAAGACTGCGTTTCTACCCGTACGTGGTGTCCCCTACGAACCTGGAGTTTATCTTCGGAGCCAACAGAAACACGCAATACTTACTCACGGAGGAAATGTCACCCAGATGAATTTCCGGGGCGTACCCAGCTCCCGTTATGGTGGTGTTGGATCAGACTAAGTTGGCCCTTTTTACCAAGATGAATTCTCACTGTTTACAGATATTCTGGCATTATACTGTCTCCCGAGGAAAGAGCACCGCTACCTGAGCGCTGGTGGTGTCGGTATAAGGAGGATATCTGGACTATGGGATATTAGGGAGATACAGATGGGGATACGCACCTCGTGTGGCTCTGGTGTCTAGGCCTCGCCTGGCTGGAGTTGCAGGTTTTTTGAGACTTTTTCCCGCGTACCGGTTTCCATGGCTGCTCTTTTTCAATTTTTTTTTGAGCAGAAGGTTCCGTAGAAAAGGTGGTAGAATTCTACGGGTAATTACTGAGCTAAATGGCTACCCGTCATGGGTCAATGTATCAATGATCTTAGGTTCAAGGTAAAAGGGGATAGGAGCACTGTAAAAGGTGTGGCCTGGGTCAGAGAGGAGCCCTAGTGTTATAATAGTCTTGGACTCTACATAATACGAATAAACACCACTGCAAACAAACAAACAAGAAATATGTTGAAATAGAGTACAAAGTTATATAATCACGGTTGTGTAAAGATAAAAATGGAGAGGTAAAAGCTTGTCTTTCTTGTTTTATCACAGCTAAGATCTTAAATACGAATATTTTTCTAGAGTCATAATTATCCAACTGTTTCAGGACGCTGTAATATATATATTTTTTTAAATCATTTTTGCGTATGCAGCCTGAGGCTATGACGCGAATGAGTACGGAAGACATGTAAATTTCGCAGAATAACTCTGTTTGACGTTTGGAACACTCATACTCAGATTTCATTTGCAGATACCACTACGAGAATAACGCCTTACGACATGTACCCACTTCCGTGAATACCCACCACAGGGAAAAGCGAGAAAAACCTGTGGCTATCTGAGCATGCTTTCGTTATTCTACGAATACAGTATCACCGCGAGAGAAGTGGTGTGAGGGTCTTGCTGGATTCGAACCAGCTTTCTCCTGTCTCAAGTGGGGCATGTGTCCAAGCTACCCAGACTCTACTTGGAAGAACGGCCCGGATAGTGTACCACTGCACCATCCGACCCACGTTGTAATATAAATGGCTTGATATTGAAGCATTAGTTGATAATAGATAGTTTTGCTGATGAACCATTGCTGATACAAATATTCGGAACACGATAATGTGCGTACCCGAGACGTGTTGAGGAGGTGAGATGCGACGTTAATCAATCGCCACTAATCTAACACGGACTATCCGGTAAACAATGAAACTAAAACCAGCGCTCTATTTAAGGGAATCGGTATTTGTACCTCACCCCTAGCAGTAGCCAATCAGAAGGGCAGATTACAACCAATCAAAAGAGATAGGAAAATCGCAAAATCCAAAAAAGCATGGACTGTAGAATGACACCCATGAAAATCGTCAAAAACTCTGTTCTTTGAAAAACTTGAAAAATTGAATTATTAATCATTTAAAGGTCTACGTAATTGAGGGCCTACGTCATTTGATATGTGAGGTGGAGCTTGAGGGCATGTTCGTATATTGTGGCCAATCTCCTTGCAGATGCGGCAGTGGCGTCTCACCGGAAGTGATCGCTCGTGCTGCTCCGGTTCCTGCTGCCGTGCACGCTGCTGCCGCTCTACATACTCAAAATCAGATAGATTCCGCCTTGTCGATCCTGAAGGCCTGCCACGCGTTGCCACTGTCACCGGACTTAGCGTCTGAAAGGATTGGTCGGTAACGTCCGCAAGGGCACGCACGAAAAGAGGATGCTGATGCGGCATCAACTGATCATATCTTTGCTGGATTCGTTCCAATGAACCGGCCAGGGCTACGTTAGGAAGTGGGGCTGGCATCTCTGATGCCGGCTGCTGCAACCACCAATGCTGATCGAAGTCGTTGATTTCAAAAGCTGCCGCCAAGGGAACTTGTGCCAGCATTCTCCTTATTCGGTGGCTACAAGGTATGCCCATTGTCGAGGTAAAAATATTGCTGCATTGTTGCTCTTGAGGCGCCAGAGCTTTATAGTATTGCTTCAATGCTTGCTTCAAGGCATGGCAGGAAATAGTTTTCTTGACTTTGTTCCACAATGGGTGATTGTGTTGCACGAGATTACGTGTCTGCTGGACATTGTTAGTCTGACTAAGGTTGCGCTCCTGCTCATCAAATGCTCTTTCCAGCAGTAAACAGACACCAAGCATGTCACCAGTCGATACCTGGAGCCATTTTTTTAAAGCTGCATGAGCGCTCTCAACTCTTGAGGTGGTGGTGTGACCAAAATGGCTGATGTGCCGAATCCAAGCTAGAACAAATTTCTCCTTATATCGAAGCCAAGTTGTTGAAAGGTAGGCAAATACCGATACAGGGACATTTTGGAGAAGCCTATCTAGGTTTTGCTCATATTCCGCTTCTGAACTAGAGAAGATTATGCCTTGCCACATTCCCATAAAGTCTTTCCAAGCAGTATCCGAGTCAAAGGCTGAGCGTTGCTTTGCCAGGACATTCTTGTTGATATGCCAAATGCATAATATTGTACTTGAATGTGGAAACACCAAAGATATTGCATTCATCAGTGCAAGTTCGCGATCTGTGATGAAAACTGCAAAATGAGAGTTAATGCTTAGCCGGTTAAAGGATTTTTTCAGCTCATTCATTGCCCAGGTGTAGAACTCCTCAGTTTCATGCTGCATAAAGCAATAGAAAAGAGTAAATGTTTCGTTTGTTGCTGTTACTCCCGTTCCATGCAACAGAGGCATCTGATACTGGTTTGTTTTGTAAGTACTGTCAATCGGGAACACTTTGCTTGCTGAATATTTTTTGGCAATGTTTTCTGCTGACTTTGGAAAGATGAAGAGGCAGGTAAGATTACCAGTATGATCGCGCTGAATTTCATGCTGGATGTTGCGGTCGATCAAGATCTCCAGTAGCGCCTCAATTGCTGTTCTGCCATCTAACATCTTTCTCTTCTTTGCCTTCTTGACATTGTAAATATCCTGAGCAGTTGAAAGGTTGGTTGCATTACTTTCTCGCAGGGCACTCAAAACAACACGAGGCTGTGCACCAATGCGAGTCAAGTTATGGACGGTTTCAGCTTCCGCTGTGGAGAGGGCTCTAGCAGCTGGATATGCAGCTACATTATCCACAGCTTCATGGTTGTGTTCGGCATTGGTTACTGTGGATGACCAGCAATCATCTTCCTCTTTACGAATAGTGAGCTGGAAGGGACACCCTTGTCGAAGCGTCGAGGTACTTCGAACCCTTGCTTGAGTAGTTGGCTTACCGCCATGGACACAGGCCAAAACTCTATTCTTGATTTCACTTCCTGCCTTGTTTCCAATTGTCCGAGTACGTTGAGTCTTCAGAGCATAGCCATTTGCCAAAGCAAAGCCTTTTGCTGCTTCTGTGGCTTCGTCAAGCGAATTGTAACGCGCATTGGTGGGTGCTGGGATAGGCATATTGGTCTGTTGCTGCTGCGCTTGTAGTGTAATGATTTGTTATGAGGGGTTTTTCCGGATAGAAGATCTACTACGATGATGGCTTCATACGTGTGGCCCTCAATTACGTAGACCTTTAAATGAGTAATAGTTCAATTTTTCAAGTTTTTCAAAGTACAGAGTTTTTGACGATTTTCATGGGTGTCATTCTACAGTCCATGCTTTTTTGGATTTTGCGATTTTCCTATCTCTTTTGATTGGTTGTAATCTGCCCTTCTGATTGGCTACAGCTAGGGGTGAGGTACAAATACCGATTCCCCTATTTAATTTAATTTAATTTTTTTTTTTTTTCCTATTATCCTATTTCGGCGCCTGAAGGCCCACGTAGGTATTTTTCGGAAGATACGTATTCTTTGTTATAGAACGACTCATTTTGACGTTTGGAACACTCATACTCAGATTTCATTTGCAGATACCACTACGAGAATAACGCCTTACGACATGTACCCTCTTCCGTGAATACCCACCACAGGGAAAAGCGAGAAAAACCTGTGGCTATCTGAGCATGCTTTCGTCATTCTACGAATACAGTATCACCGCGAGAGAAGTGGTGTGAGGGTCTTGCTGGATTCGAACCAGCTTTCTCCTGTCTCAAGTGGGGCATGTGTCCAAGCTACCCAGACTCTACTTGGGAGAACGGCCTGGACGGTGTACCACTGCACCATCCGACCCTCCCCTATTTAATTGTAACATGTAGTTTGATCGTTTCTTCCATTTACATCGTATAAAAATTTTAACGTAGACTTACAGGCGAATCTTATTTTTCACATTACGTCGTACCGGCGCACAGCACACAACCCTAAGGATAATTTACCGGTTAGCTTAGCTAATTTAGGGCTACCCGACGCGCCAGTCTCCCGAAAGATTCCAACTAAGTAGATGTTCCCTCCCCACTCACACTCCACGAGATTCCCCTGAGCCAATTCCATATTTCTACCATATGTCCCGGGTGACTGATCCCGTGGCTTCTCAATTACTAACTGCCCTTCCGAACAGCTGATCCAGATGTGACCATTCGACCGGAAAACCCTGAAACAAAAAACTAATCGACTGAGGTATTGCCACTCCACGAATGTACATTGCCATTCGAAGGAGCCCCAGCAGTCTAGAGCATAGGGCGGGTCAGAAACATCTAATTTGTACCGGTATTTAGAGTGTCGGCGGTACTGTTTCAAACGTTGCTCCAGCACACGCACAACGCATCGCAGTCAAAATTCCTCATGATTCCTTATCCAAAACCCTTTACCACTCTCCCACATCTCAGTATCCGCCTATCCTTTACTTATGGAGATTTATCCAGATCCCTTCCCAAAAGTGAATCGTATGTCATGTCACCCTTCCCAAATTTGTGCTCTACGACTTAAATACTCCGTTGGGTGTCCATAAAATTAGGAGCGTGTATGTGAGTGTTTTTTCAGGAAGATGTTTATACTGTTTTTGCTTTCGGTTGATTCACGGAATGGATCTCCGGGCGCTAAGATTACTGGGCTTGAGAGACTTAGTTGTTCTATTTATTTAATGTCTGATGAGTCGCATACAAAGCATGGACCCTATATTCCTTATTATGGCAAAGGACGTTACATAAAGACACTACTGCTATAGACAAGATCTACAGAGTGACTAGAACGTATTCACATAGCTGCCCTAGGAGTACTCGTAGCTGATGGTTAGACAGCCCCCTTCTCTCACTCCAACCCTCCATCAAAACTCAGAATTCCTGTAGTATACCCCTCAAAGTCATTAATCCATCATGGTGTTCAATCCAAAATCTCCATAAAACCAGTTCATTCCTTTCCCTTATTTGTTCCACCCACTCCTGCCTTCCCTAGGAATTCCCCACTTGAATCCTTACCTTTCTGAGCAAATTAGGGCTTGATATCTCTTCAAATTTGTGCTCATCAGCTTGTTCCTCCTTAAGGTGCACATAGAACTGACGGCGCATACATAGAGTGCGAGAAGGTGGTGGACAGAAGATCAGTCCTTTGCGTAGAAGGGCTCATCAACCTGGGACTTGAGTAAAGCGGGTATTGGCGGCAGAGAATAAGGTGCTGATCAGAACAGGACTTGCGGAGAAGGATAGGACGAGAGAGGATTCGACGACGAGGACACTTTTCTGGGTATCTCCGTTCTGTTTGCGACTCTTCTTGGCTATCTCAGTAATGCAGCAAACATTCTTAGCGTTTACAGCCGGCATCGCGTGAAGGCGAAGAGTTCGGCTTTGCCAGCCCGTGAGAGGCTTAGTGTTGGTTGGGTCCGGGTCTTGTCGAAGAGAATTGTTGACAGGCTGAGGAGCTATCGACCGAGAGTGCCTTGCGGGCCTCAAAATTTGAATGAGTTGTGACTCTTCTTAGCTATCCCATATATGCGAACATACTGGGCGTTTACAACCGGCACCGCGTGAAGGTGAAGAGTTCGACTTTACCTGCCTTACTACACTGAGATGTTTGCCCAGTAATTTTGGAGACGTGAGCTTTCACCCGTGAGTTGTCACCCGTGCCGAGGGCTAGTTTTTGTCGGTGTATTATTGACAAGGACGAAAGTATATTCTTATAGATTTCCAGTGACTAGATGAGAGGGCTTTGAGATTGAAGTCGTAGGGTATTTACATGCGACTAGGTCTATGAGTGTGCATTGCTGGCGAATCTTGTCATAGACGCTGCAATTACAGGAGCGACATACATAATGGCTTATCTAGTTGTACATAGAAAGAAGTAACCGCTTGAATTTCTTAACTGAAAGATCTATTACGTACAAGTAACAACTTAACCGGACGGTCTTGGTCCATTGTTAGTTGCAAATATTAAATTAAGCGCATGGCAAAAACCGATCACTCAAACATCGAAAACTTTTGGAGGAATGTAAAAAGTAAATAGAAATTTTGATTTCACATCAATTTTATAGCCCTTTCTCAACTACGCCGATACATTCTCAAAACTGAAGGTTGGCACGCCTGGAATTGCTGATTCAGCCATTACAGGTAGTTCGTCAATTTTCGAGCCAGTTACATCGATCAAGCCTGACTTACCTCCTTCGAGGACGCGAACAATTTCGATAGCAGAGAGGCCAGCTGCCTTCTTTAGACCTGGTACCATATTTTCAAGTGTATTGGCTTCATCAAAGAGTAGCTTCCGCTCGAAGACCTTTCTTTCACTTTCGCCGCTTACTAATCTCTTTTTCAAATTTTGTACAAACGGCATAACTTTTTTGTTACTCTTCATTTCACCTAATTTCGCAACTTGGCCATTCAGCTCCTTGTCTTCCACCTTCATCTTCTTGCTCTCTGCATTCCACTGTAATTTAACAAGCTCAATATACTTTTCTTGCCACTTTGGCCATGCCTCTGCCCAGAAAATTGTAAGCTTTTTAGGTTTTGAAGGGTCAAATCCAATATCTTTTCCCTTGGCCTTCTTTTTTTGTTGAGCTGCTTCGGCAGATGTTATATTCCCACCTGTAGTCCGAATGTATTCTCTTTCAGCACTTAATGATGGATCCGAATCTGGCACAGTTGGAAATAATGCGCTTTGAATAGACGATTGTTTCTTTAGAATTTCGAGCCAGACATATTCTGACCAATGAGGCGCGATAACACATATTAGTAAGGCTTGAAGTTCGATATATTGGAATACAAGGTCACGATGCATTTTAATGTCAGCCGCGGTAGAATATTCACGATAGAAATCTCTCGCTGATATAAATTCATAGAAAGCAGATTTTAGGGCAAGTTTATAGTTGGTATCTTCGTAGTGTTGGCGGGCTTCATGAACTAATGTATTCATTTCATTTTCAAACAATCTATCCAAGAAGCTATTTTTTGGGCCAGTTCGAAGAGTAGACGCATCTTTAACTTGCGCCTCCATCCACTCCCGTAGGGTAAATAGCCGTAGCACATTGTTATCGGCAACATCTTCTTCAAAATTAGCGTCGGCAACTCCGTCACCAGCATCAGCCAAGGCGATTCTCGAGGCATCTGCGCCATATTTTTTGACCATATCATCGAGTGTCATAAAATTACCGGTTGATTTCGCCATTTTTTCACCGTTGAGAAGTAAATGTCCATTTGCACGGATTCCCTGAGGCCAAAACTCAGGCTTAAAAATCGCAAGATGTATGTATAGAAAAAAAGTTAGATGGTTCGGGATTAAATCCTTGCCGGAGACGCGTAAATCAAGAGGGTACCAATATTCAAACTCGCGACGCATAGAGAGTAGTGTTTCTTCCGAGATCTTAGAATCCAACAGTATAGAGTTGCTCAAGCTTCGACGTGCAAAAATAAAATCAAAAACCTCATCAGTCATTTGTTCAGGTCTAATATTTGCAAGACCTGGAGTCTTTCCAAATATATCACCATGAAGATAATGAGCGATGGTATAATAAGCCATATAGACTGTGCTATCGCTCAAGCTCTCCACTATAAATTGAGGGTCCCAGGGAAGTTTGGAGCCAAGACCAAACGATCGTGCACATGCCCACTGATTGAGCCAGTTCAAAACACCTTGAAATCCGTTCTTAGTTTCCTGAGCGTAGGTGTTAAGTCCCTTTCCATCAGTGTTGTTCACATATTTCAGTGCCGTCTCTTTCCATGATTCTTCTCCATAATCTAAATACCATTGATCCATCAGTGCTACACAACACTCGTCTCCCGATCGACTAACAACTCTTTTTTCAGGCTCAGAGTAAGCAAATCCCTCTCCTGCATCCAGAAGCTGCTGTTTGACTTTTGGCTTTGCGTCTTCAACCTTTTCTCCCTTAAATTTTCCACAAATCATAACGCCTTGATAATATCCCTCTTTGTATGCAAGCCCTTTGGCGACTTCCAACTGCTTTGTGTCTTTTGGTGATAAAATTTTAAGTAATTTTACCACTGATGGAGCTGTAAGGTCACCATAAGAGGGAGTTCGTATGACTGGTATGATTTCAAATTCTGCCCATTCTTTTTTGATACCGTAATAATCTGCTTTTTTTACAAGGTCTAAGATAGTCACAAAATCATCGGGACTATCAGATGGGACACATGTCACAACCCCGGTTCCTTTTGTGGGAACGACAGAATCCATAGGTAAGATCCTTACCCCATTTTTATGAATGGATAGAGGAGCATTAACAAGACTACCAACGAAAGCTGATCCTATTATCTCCACCACTTTCTCATAAATCCCATTTTGGGGAAAGATACCCTGATAGGACATATTTCTTGCAGCCCTATCAGTTGTCACAAAGTAGTTTTTTTCCGAGACCTTGTAGACCCCATATAGAATCTTAGGTCCAACAAAGCAGCATGTTTGCCCATACATAGTTTCAGGCCGTAATGTTGCCGGTACGAAAAATACCTTAGAATCTTGAGGCACTTTGTCCTGTATTAATTTTTGGGCCTCCGAAGACCACTCTAAAACTTTCATCTTTAAAGCTGTATATTCCTGGGGACCGACAGCTTCTCCTTCACTTCTGTCATGGTCCATACAGGGCTGTCCATCTTTTGGCGAATAAATTGTATACCTCTTTCCAAACTTGATTTTGTTTAATTCTCTTAAACGATTCATTTGCCAACGCACGAAAGCATCGTAGTAGGGGTTCGCATCTGTGGTAACCATTGAACGTCTCCAATCAATTCTACAACCAAAATTTGTTAGATCACGCTCGCAAAGTGGAGGGAAATATTCGAGCCAATGATGTGGATTAGCAAAGAGATGGATTTCTTCCATTGGAATTCCTATAGCACGCATAATTTGAAATTGATATTTCATTTTAACAACCTTGCTAGCAGCTTTTCCCTTTTTCGCGATGAATTTCGTAACATCATCATGATGCGTATTAGATGGGACTGGGATATCTTTAGACTCCGATGTAATTACATCATTACTATAGTTCTCAAAATATTTTCCAAAAAGCTTGACTTCATTGACTAGTTTGTCGGCACAGGCCTTGATAGGCATTCCTGTACAATGGAACCCCATGGGGAAGAGACACCGTTTGCCTTGCATACGGGCAAACCCAGTAGCGAATTCAACCTTACTAACGCAGAAGCTGTGTCCAGCATGCAAAGTCCCATTCATGTAAGGATAAGCCATCGTACCAAAAAACTTTGGATATTGCTCGCGTATCACTACTGCAGGCATGGAATCAAAGGGGATCTGAGACGTGGTAGGAGCATTTGATTGAAAGATCTTTTCGGATTTCCATTTTTCCTGGTATTTCTTCTCAACTACAACGAGGGAGTCTCGTTTATCGGTCTGTGGATCGTGTAAGCAGGTGATTTGAGGGGCATTTTTGGACTACTTGCGCCTCTCAGTTCTTTTGTCCTCGATATTTGTTTATTTTCCAGGCATTCGGAGGCAATTTTGATTTCTGTCATGATTTCTTCTTTTCCCCGAAAGACCCAAATTGTAAAAATTGATTGAATCCAACTTTGGGATATTTATTCCTCAATCAAAAGTTTGGCGGGGTTAATCTGAGCCTATGTTTTCAGGCTTAAAAGGGAAGGATTCGGGTTTTGGAAGTATTTGTCTCTCTGCATTATTTAGATAAATGTTCCGAACAATCACACGATGGGCAGCTCTACCGCAAATATCGCAATTTCAGCATTCTCCCTACAGATCCAAAACACGATGGCCCCCTGATTTTAGTAAGCTGAGTTCTAAGCAAAAGTTTCGGTTTGAACGAAAGTTCAAGAGAAGAACCAAGCTGAAATGGGCAAGACCAAGATGGGTGAAGGGAGTCAAGATTGCACAATTGAGCACCATTATCTGTGCGTAATTCCTTGATTTTTAAGAATTGGTCCTAATAGCATTAGTCGTACTTGTGTACGGTGTTTTATTCATGGATTTGAGCAATGAGGGAAGTCCTCGCCACAGGCCGTTTGCTGGCGTAAGAATCAATCTCTTGATAAAATGAAGACCTATGCTAATAATCCATAGATTCGTAGCTGGTTCTTCGGATTGATTGCAACCGAATTCCCACATGAGAATGCTAAGAGAGATCATTCAGACCAAGCAAATACCTCTACCCCTTCTTCATCTCACTGAAAGGAGTTCAGAGCACCCTTTGCTGGCCCATCAAAACATTGAGTACCTTTTGGTTGGCAAAAATTACTCGACTGAGAAGGATACCATCTTGATATACCTCGATGAGATTTGCTAGCTTCTCAAGATTTCAGGAAATACCGATTCTAGACAGAACAAGTTCACATTCTATAGTCACATAAGATTATTTTGGCACAATCAATTTTATCACTGTTACTGTCAGGCACTGTCATCTACCTGGCCAGCCAAAATTTCCGCCTATTCCCATACCCATGCCCAGACCTAAACTGCCTCCGGTTCTCGCTCCGTCATTTACGGGTCGTCTCGGGACTTTTCCCTGCGTCTTCACCCCCTCAACGACTTTTTCTAAACCTGTCTCCACCACCACACCTCCAACAATCATCTCTCCTAGACAAGCATGTAGTGTTTCAAAATTGAAAATTAAATCAAGCTCACATACATCTTCGAATAGTCGATCAAGCGCCTCGACGTATACTTGTATGAGGTCAAGAAGCGCAAGTGGTGATTCAGTAGACGTAGAAATTATAATGAAGTAGAGGGTAGCATAGTGCCGGTAGGTCACTAGAGATGGAACATCGTTGTGAACCTCCGAAGCGGCACTAGAGGTTCCTGAAGTGGCAAGGAGAGGAGGTAGCGGGAGGAAGTTGCAAGAACCAACGGGTCGATGAGAGACAAGATTAAATATTTCCGAAATAAGTCGTTGCTGGACTGAAGTTTCCTGCGTCTCGTCATTAGGCTACTGAGCACATGGAGGAGTAAATACACAATACGAGCTGTGTGTAAAATTTCGTGAGCCGGGGTTGACCTGCGTTATTGAAAACAAGTACGGCATTAATCATTTTTTTCTAATTTGATAAATAATTAATGGTTAAAGAGACTTTTTCTTCCTTTCCAGTCTTGATCTAGGCGGAGTGATCTCTGGGTTGAAAAATTGATAGTGTATATAACATGTAGATTCTTGTCGACTCAGATGGATTACACCAACATCAACAAAGTTTGTTCCAGATTCAGAGTTAGAGAGAATTAGGCTACATTATGCTGCTAACGAAAGGCACGACATTGCTTCGTTCTGTTTCTCGTCTGATTTTCCGTCAAGGGCCATTTCAGGTGCCGATTAAGATCGCTACCTGCCAATCTCACGTTCGTAACTTCCAGACCGTCCCAAGTTATCGTCAAGTGGCCAAACACGTCCCGCCCCAGAAATCAGATACAGTTCCCTCTGTCACATTACCTCAAAGCATTCATGAAGGTACTAAGCCCGCAGATATTAGCGTCGCAAGATATCACCGAGAGGCCGATTTATATCTATCGAAACTACAGGATAAATTAGAGCAGTTACAAGACGACAATGAGGCTGTCGACGTCGAATTTTCCGTAGGTCGCTTAGTTAACGTAAGAGGTGAAGCTGACAATCCAAAGGCCGGTGTGCTAACGTTGGCACTACCACCAAAAGGTACTTATGTACTCAACAAGCAACCTCCAAATAAACAAATTTGGCTGTCCTCGCCTATTAGCGGTCCAAAGAGATACGATTTTGTTGTAACAAATGACTCGCAAAACAATGATGAGGGCACTGGGGGGGGAGAATGGATATATTTGAGAGATGGAAGTACATTGACACAATTGATGGAAGAGGAATGTCACATTAAAATGAGTAATGAAGGATACAAGTGAAACCTCGAAGTCTGGCTTCGTCTATCAAATCATGATAAGGAAACAAAGGCTTCCATAAATCTCTGGTTAGATTCCAAGATGCATACATGTACACACATGGTGTTAGTATAGGTAGATTAGCTGGTAACCATATAAATAATTCCGCAGCCTCTATAAAATTTCAAATGGGTACTTAATTGCAGACACAGATGAATTGGATACGATAACGGCAATTTTTTCATATCTAGAATTACGTGTGCGGAATTTTTATTTTTGAATAATTCTAGCGCATGCAGTCTGAGGCTATGACGCGAATGGTTACGGAAGATATGTATATTTCGCATAATAACTCAGTTCGACTTTTGGAACACTCGCACTCAGATTTCGTTTGCAGATACCACTGCGAGAATAACGCCTTACGACATGTACCCTCTTCTGTGAATAACCACCACAGGGAAAAGCGAGGAAAACCTGTGGTTATCTGAGTATGCTTTCGTCATCCTACGAATACAGTATCACCGCGATAGAAGTGGCGTGAGTAGGGTCGGATGGTGCAGTGGTACACTATCCGGACAGTTCTCCCAAGTAGAGTCTGGGTAGCTTGGACACATGCCCCAATTGAGACAGGAGAAAGCTGGCTCGAATCCAGCAAGACCCTCACACCACTTCTCTCGCGGTGGTAATGTATTCGTGAGATGACGATAGCATGCTCAGATAACCATAGGTTTTTCTCGCTTGTCCCTGTGGTGGGTATTCACAGAAGGGGGTACATGTCGTAAGGCGTAGTGGTATCTGCAAATGAAATCTGGGTGTCGGATAAATTTCATATAATGTTTATGATCAACAGTACATACGGGGACCGTCGTTAGGGTTAATGTTTTCGTTTTATGTAAATTAATACGTGACACAAAATGTGTATTTGTTTCCTTACGCGTTGAATACTCAGAGAGATAGTTTTTATTTATATCACATACAATTCTACGTTTTACATACCAGCGCTAATATCGCGTATTCGTGTACCTGAATTGTTCGATAATCATCCGCCTAGCTTAAACCATAGATAACTTCGGCCATAAAGAATCTGTGGCCACGCTCTGCAACACTAGCATTAGTACTCGTTCAGTCGCCACCGTACGAAGCTAGAAGTACTGATCTCTTGCATCCACTGTTCATACAACTGTTGTATAACGGTGAAACTCTTGGCTAGCCTAATTACACAGTAGCTTACAAAAGTGGTCGAATAAATCACCAAATCTAATACAATTGACAATAACTTTACAAATAAAACCTCAAAAGGGCCCAAAGTAGTTTAGCCATGCAGATAAGAAGCGAGCATATCGGCTTCAATTCTTATCTGTACCGAAGAAAAGTCCCCGGAGTCGACAACCCAAGATGCCCATGTGGATACATGTCGCAAAATGTCAAACACATGATAATGGCCTGCCCCTTATGGTCCAAAGGGAGAACAAAAGTCTGGCGTAAGGCCAAAAATCGGTCATTTGAAGCAATGATGAGCAACTCAGAAGATATTGAAAGAATCACACAATGGATCTTAGAACAGGGATGGATAGAACAATTTCGACTGGCCGGGGAAGTTGAGGCGCAACTAAAGCGGAGAGAAGGCTCACGGAGGAACCAAAGAGGTGGGTAATTGACGAGATGGTAGCTACACTGGGCATAACAGTGTAAACGCACTTCCTGAAGGAGACCATGGGAAAACCAGGAAAATGTAAAGAATTTAATCATGCAGAACCAAGGGGTTTTTACAGGGAGGTTTCCCCTTATGCATATGTACAGCAATAGTCGCCTGCATGGGCCACAAGAGCTCCCTATCAGGGTAATGAAATCAAATTCAAAATAACTTTACAACATGATCTTGAAATTAAAATATTATTGTAAGCAGACTTATGCTTGCATAATATTGTTCCAGTCCTTAAGCGAAAGTACGATCTACGTGCACAGATATTTGGCTAATTACAGTACTCAAGGGTACGAGTAGGGGGAAAGGACGAGATGCTATAATACTATGACGGCCACCTGGATGTAGAAACTAAGTTGATTCATTCTTGTATTCGTTCTCACGTTCCTGACGATTCACGTGACATTTGTGCAAAACCCTCTCTAACTTTTATATGGTAGCATTATCTTGGTTGCTCAACAGTAAAATTCGACAATAAAAGGCTCATCTGGAGTTTAGGTATATCGTGGACGGATTTGTTGTGACGATCGTTAGAAGGGTTTGGTAGTACTGTGCAAAATGTCGTTATTTGGATTGTCAAAAGCAGATCGGGAAATTATTGCCCAGAATCCTGGCTTGGATCAAACTGGTAACAGCGGCGACCAGTTGTGGAGAGAGAGTGTTGTACGTTCAGGACATATACCTGGAAATTGTGGTGAAGATTCCGATTCAGGGCCAAATAGACGTCAGGCGGATAACGCGAAGTCCAAATTGAAAGGTAAGGGTATCGACAGAAACCCTGAAAGAAAAACCATGGATGAACCTGTGTCGTCTGAGAAGAATCTTGAGTAAGCAGCATCTTCGAAGCGAGCGGAAAGAAGATATGATACTCATCACCCACCGAACGAAAACGATGACTCGAGAAGCGGATGGGACAGACCTATTGTGAGGAGTTCAGGATTCGCGAGCAGAACATTGTTAGATTGGGCCCTCTTCGATTGGAAACCGCCTCAGCCAGCTTTCCTGAGCGGTATTGGTAACTGGTCCATGTATCGGGAAACATTATTACTCCAATTGGAGTGTATTGGTTACGAGCTGGGAATGAAACTGACACCTTTGGATGAGCTAAAGTTTGCAGCTGTAGTTCAGCGAACAACAACTGTGGAAGTAGGAAGTCTTGTAATAGGAATGAAGCGAGGCACGGATATGATGAAACTTTTCAATCGGACCTATTGCCAAGCCGGCGAAATTCAGCAAGAACATGTTTGGGGAACACTACTTGCACTCAAGTATTCAGGAGGTTGTCCCGTGGAGTACGTCACTAAATTCAAGACGGTAGTTAGGGACTATATTTCAACAGGTGGAACCTTGTCAGATAAACAAGTGATGACCATTTTCAAACAGTCAACGAAGGAAAAAGCTGGAAGGTGGAACGCTATGGTATCAACGATAGCACGCTTCCAAACCTGGTCGGCGGAGACTCTCATTCAAGACTTTATCTCGCACCATCACGAAAGAATAGCTCAGAATCCAAAAGGCGAAAACCCGAAGTCGGCAGAATCATCAAAGAAGTTTGCCAACAACGCCCAAAGTAACGGGAATATGAGTGACGGTAGTACGCCCGAAGCAAAAGGAAAAGGGAACGACAGTCCTAAGAAGAGATTTCCTTTTCGCTGCTACAACTGCAATGAAAAGGGGCACACAGCCAAGAGATGTCCTAAGAAACGACAAAATCAATCACATAACAGTCAAGTTGTCACACAGGACCGAAAATCAGTTGACATAGGCCCACCAGCGGCAATTGCGGATAAATACTGCCAGATTCCTGAAGACGAATTTGCAGCGACCAATTATACAGCACAGGTAGATCCAAGAATCTACGAAAATATGGTAGCCTTCTACGAAAATGAGATGGCACGTCGCCGTGGCAAAGCATCATCTGAACGAGACTTACCTGTTTCCGAGGCTCCGGGGGCCTCGATTCAATTCACCCAACAGATACTTAGTGCTTCTGGAGAGAATAGTGTCGCAAATTGTTGGCTATTCGACACCGGTGCCGATGTCGACGCGACTAATTGTCGTCAAAATTTTAAGCCCGGAACAGTCGTAGAACTTAAGCCTAAGCAATTCCCGATTCAGACTGGTGGTGGGATTGTTTGTGCGGAGTGTGTCGGCGAAGTTTGGTTGTCACTCACTGGACCTGGTGGTGCACAAACCTCAATGAGGCTAAAATATGTCGTATACTTGAAAATTTTCCCGTTGAATATCGTTAGCGGAGAACGATTTTATCGTAGTGGTGGATATCTAGAAAGAAATAGGATCATAAGCCCTAACGGAGAAGTTTTGTCCTATATCAACGCGGAGCGACTGTGACGGCTAGTAAGCCGTAAGATCCTGTAGCCTATGTTTGGTAACATAGGCGACATTATTAACCCTTCATACATTTATCCCTATTATGCAACACTCCGAGGTGCACGGTTCCGCGATGCAATATTCCGCGATGCATGATCCCGAAATAACGGCAACTAACAGCTACTGTCTACCCGACGGCATCTCACATGTAACTATTAATGACAGTGGTAGGAGTAAAACATGAGGACTTCATCAGGATAGTATGGGTCTGTAAATTGTGTATATATAATCATGTAGATGTCTAAAGGAAATTCCTTCCTCATAGTAGTAATATAGATTTACCATCCTTTATACAAATGCCCATTGCTTTATATATGTGATCCGTTACAGCGACGAGGATTTTTCCTGTGGTTGTATAATCAACCTGAACCATTAAAGTTCACAAATTGCAAGAAGGCAGTGAATGTCACTTCCATGAGTAATGAAGAAGTGAGCTTGACCGAGGATATCGAAGAACAGAGTTTTCAGCAAGCATATCAAGCATGTTGGGGATCTGGCGTCTTCAAAATGTTGGATGATGTGATGAAACGCCTAATTTTATGGCATCGACGCTTATGTCACCCAAGCGCCGAGAGATTGAAATGGACAATCAAGAACACCGTCGGCATTGACTTGCATCCATCACAAGTTGAGTCACTACCGTGTGAAGCATGTGACATGGGAAAGTCCCTCAAATATACGACTGTTGACAGGAAACCCAGGATGAAAAATGTCGGTGAAGGCTGGCATTGTGACGTGGGGACCCTTAACCCGGTTACGATGGAAGGATATGGATATTTCTGTCTAACAACTGAAGATGTGTCTAGGTACCGAATATTTCGCGCCTTAAAGAAGAAAAGCGATGCTGCCGACGAGTTAAAATCAATTTTGTCCAGGGCAAACTCCGAATTGAGACAGAGATACGGGATTCGGGTAAAAAGATTGACCATAGATGGGGGTCGTGACTGGGGGTTAAACACTCTCCAGGATTTTGCCGCAAAAGAGGAAATCAACGTTATAATTTAAGCAACAAATAATCAATACCAAAACGGCGTATCAGAAAGAGGAATTCGTTTTGTACAAGACTCAGCAAGGTGTTGCAGCATCCAAATGAAAGTTCCATCGGTATTCTGGAATTACATGTTAGAAATGGTGTGTTATACCTTAAACTGCACGTCTCAGAGCTCTGTAGAAGATAAAAAGACGCCTTGGGAAGTATACTGGTCGCAGATGGACCCAGATCGAGCAAGAACCGAAGTTGACCATTTGTGGATCCCTGGAACCTTGTGTATCACACCTGTCGACGCAACTCACCGCATAACAAGCGAGAAATTGGATGCCAAAGGTACGAGAAGTATATTCTTTGGTTATAGAGGAAGAAAGAATAAACTTGTTTGGTTGCTCGATGGCGGAAGGTTCCTTGTGTCGCCTCAAGTGACAGCATATGAAAGTGTTAATCCCGGCCTTGGTTGCGCTGTAGACCCGAGAGAAATTGTCCGTTCGCTCCCAAACCACGTTCAAAATAGGTTAAAAGCTAGGAAACAAGACTATGCAAGAAATGAGGACTATAACGTCCCTCAAGATGATGAGCCGCAGTCATTATTGCCAAGAGGGCGCGGTCGTCCCAAGCGTTCAATCCTGCGACCGTACGAAAGCCAGCAGATGATAATATTCAATGCCCCGCTTACAGTGGACAACGAAATGGCAATATTGCTGCGTGAGACTAACGACCAAAGAAGTTTTGAAAGCGAAAATGAAGTCCCTCAGATGCAGAAAACGCATCTATTCAACATGACACGAAAAGCCATTGACCAACAGCTGTTTTGCCTGCAAAGCGATGGAGATGAAGTCTTTCGTATAATCGCCACTTGTCCCGGAGCGTCATCGTACCTAATTGGGTCATCGACGAACGAGCCAACGTTCTCTGAAGCAATGAAAGGAAATGAGAAGAAGGAGTGGATGGCAGCTATGAACCAGGAAATTGAGGGTTGCCTGTCCCGAGGAACATTCAAGTTTGTAGCTCGAGCATTGGCCAAGGATAGAGGGCGCCTAGTTACCTCTAAATGGGTGCTAAAGAAAAAATATAAATCCAACATGGAACTCGACAAGTTCAAAGCCAGAGTAGTGGCTAAAGGTTTCACTCAGACAAAAGGTATTGACTTTAAAGAGACGACATCTACCACGGCGAGATCGGCTAGTTGGAGATGTCTAATGGCTCTAGCCGCACTAAAGAGTTGGCACATTCTCCAAGCGGATTTTATCTCTGCATACCTAGCAGGTGACCTAAAGGAAACAATTTTCATGGAGCAGTTTCCATACCTTAAAGAATACTTTGAGACACATCCAAAAGCCGCCAAGGACCTTGGCTCTACTGAAACCAGTGTCATTGAGCTTAAAAGGCCATTGTACGGCCTCAAGCAATCAGGAGCTTGTTGGCAGGATAAAGTCAGATGTATTATGATGAAAAGGGGTTATAAACCTCTGGTTTCCGACAATGCAATCTACATGAACAGAGAGAAAGGAATTACTGTGGCATCATACGTTGATGATTTCCTATTTATTGGTCCGAACGTGGATGAACTCAATGTCATGGGGCTAGAGCCCCGGGACTTAATCCGGCGCTCAGCCGGATCCGATCTACCATCGCGTAATCTCGCATAACTTCGCTTAACAAGCAGGGACCCGCGTGTGGTGCCAGGGAACTCTTGGTATCGTCCAGAAGCCCATGGAAGCTTCTATGATGCATAGGGAGGATCACGGAATTTTCCCAAATTCCCTACTACCACCGAAGGAGTTGGGTAGAACCTTCTCGAATTCCACGATCTCGGAGAGGCATGATACGCGTATATATATAAGGGATGTAACTGTACATAGATTTAGACCTGAACGAAATATAGATCTTTCCTGCCGACTTCCTTGTATTTTACAATCTAGCCGACCCTTTTACATATATTTCGTTCCTCTCAAAGTTGTATCATCGGAATTCTATAGGATCTCACCGGAGATTATTGGTATTTATTGGAACTATTCAAAAAAAAAAAAAAAAAAAAAAAAAAGAGAAAGGATTGGAAGCTACTGGAACAACTCCTTAGTGAAATTGGAGATAGTATTGGGCCAAAGATAGGAATATTACATGGGAAATAGTACTGGAAAAGGTACGGAATTTGACAGAATGTCTAATGACTCAATGGATATCGATAATTCTCCCGAAATCGCAGGGGGCTCTCAAACCCGTCGCGTGCAACGAGAGCCCCATCCTCCGTTACAGACAGAAATAGGGCGTGCAGGTGGCACAGTAGAATCATCTCCGACATTTAGTGAAGAAAATCTAGCTAGGTTGATCGCGCAGCAAATCCAGCTTTTAGTGGCACCTCTCTCTTCAAAAGTCAACGAATTGAGCAAGATCATCGCGACGAGCCAACCATCGCCACAGCAAGTACTTGAACAAGCTAGCCCAGCGACAATGGATACATTAAAAGGAGCTCTACCTAGAGAATCCCGAAAGCGACGAAAATTCCCATCTTGGGATGGCGAGAGACGGTCGTTCAATACTTTCATTAGAGAAGTCGAGGATTGCATTGAAATTGACCGAGACTTGATGGGAACAGATAGAGCAGTGTGGTACGACATTAATTATTCCTTACCAACAACTGCGAAAAATAAAGTCGCTGTTTTCAACGCTTCTGGCGCCCAAGTCCAGTGGAATTATCGCAAATTTCTCGAGCATCTTAGACAAACCTTTGGCAATAGGCAAGAAAAGGAGGATAAACAGGAACTGCTGTCCAAATTACGACAAAAAGAATCGCAGCGATTCTGCGACTTCTTCCCAAAGTTTGATGAGGTCCTAATGGGCGCTGGAGGCGAAAGCTGGACGGAGGATTCATGAGTTGTGTGGCTGCGCCGATCATTGAGTGAATCTCATAAGGATCAGCTTTTTACTACGAATCTCGACACTGAAGACTACTATGCAGCTGTTAGGCAGGTTGAAGTGATCGCCCATCGATTTGAGCATTCACGGCATTTCAAAGGCAACAAAGGACCAGCTAATCCTTTGAACATCCCGACTATAGACCATGCTACTAGCGTTGATTCCGTACCAAGAATCGACGCCGATGGCGATGTTATTATGAGTCCTATGGGAAGTCAGAATCAGTCAGATCGGATCCAGCAAGGACAAGGAAGAAGCAAGCAGGGGAGACTACGGGCACGATACGTAGATCAAGCTGAGCTCACGCGTCGAAAAATCAACAAGCTATGCGTCCGCTGTGGTACGAATACTCACTTCGTGGCAGCTTGCCCTCACCTCCCACCTATACGCCCAGCAACAGAAATCAGAGCCACTGTTGCAGAGTTTCCTCCTCAATTAGAAGGACATCCCGAAATCATTGGTCCTGAACTTGATCAGGGAAAAGAATAGCTTCGGGGCAAAGACGGGCACCGGAGCCTTCTAGATTAGCACTGGTAGGCTGGGAGAAACATAGGGAAAATATGAATGATGAACCTACCTTACTTAGAATAATCATTAATAAAAATTTTCTTACCCATGCCTTGATAGATAACGGTTGTCAGTGCTATGCCGCAATTAGTGAGACCTTGTTTGAAGAATTAGATCTCCCTGTGATACCAATACCCAAACGAGAAATTCGAGGAGCATCAGGCGCTATGACAGGAGCATTCATTCAAGGAGTAACTTATGCAGAAATAGAAATCGGTGGATATCTACAGACTATGTATTTTTACGAGGTTCCGATGCTCGAACACCCAATCATATTGGGTAAGCCGTGGATGACACAAAACGAAGCATATCCGATACCACATCTTAAAATTGTGAGACATGGAAAAGCAAGAAAAGATATTCCAACTCTGGAAAATGAACTAGTTGAGCCGTTTATAAGCGAATTAAGATCAGCCAGTCTGGTCAGCGGCTCCGTTTTCATGGCATCAGTAAAACATCTTTCCAGGGAGGTGGGGGATACCAGTCCGTTTCTGGGAAAAGTAAGCATCCAGGACATCGATAAGGCGCTCTTGAAGCTATCAAAACAGTATGTAAAGTCAGAAAAAGAGCTAAAAGAATCTATTCCACCTGAATTTCACGACTTAGTTTCTCTATGGAAGCCTAAGGAGGCAGCAAAGCTTCCTCCGCACCGGGTTGGAATAGATCATCAGATCGAATTAAAAAGAGATAATGATGGAAATGAAATGCAAATCCCATTTGGCCCTCTATATGATATGTCCCGAGAGGAGCTCCTTGTTCTGCGCAAGACTCTCAACGATTTACTGGATAAAGGGTACATAAGGGCAAGCCAATCAGAAGCGGGCGCACCGGTCCTCTTTGCTAGGAAACCAGGAGGAGGCCTCCGGTTCTGTTGTGACTATCGGGGCTTAAATGCCGTGACTAGGTCAGATAGATATCCCCTCCCGCTTATAAGTGATACCATCCGTAATCTATCCAAGGCAATGTGGTTCACTAAATTGGACGTGGTAGCAGCTTTCCATAAAATTAGGATGAAAGAAGGAGAGGAATGGAAAACCGCGTTCCGCACAAGATATGGCTTATTTGAATGGATGGTCACTCCTTTCGGTCTCTCGGGTGCGCCGGCCACGTTCCAGCGTTACATAAACGGCGTACTTCGTGAATATCTTGATGACTTCTGCACCGCTTATATGGACGACGTATTAATCTATACCAGTGGTACCAAAAACGAACATAACCAAAAGGTACGAATGATTCTGACAAGACTACAGGAGGCGGGACTCTATTTGGATATTGATAAATGCGAGTTTGCTGTAAAATCTGTGAAATATCTTGGGTTTATTATTCAAGCAGGCATAGGCTTACAGGCTGATCCCGCAAAGATCAAAGCAATCGTAGATTGGATACCACCTACGTCGACAACAGGGGTACGCAGTTTTCTTGGCTTTGCAAACTATTACCGGATGTTTATACCTCGATTTTCTGAGTTAGCAGCCCCATTAACCGCGATGACAGGCAAGGGAGTACCATTCAAATGGGGAAGTGAACAGCAAGAAGCCTTCGAGTTATTGAAAATTCTTTTTACGCGGGCTCCTATTCTCACCCAGTGGGATCACAAAAAGGCGACGTTTCTAGAAGCGGATTGCTCGGATTACGCTCTCGGGGGAACTCTTACACAATCGGATGGTCTTGGTCAAAGGAAGCCTGTAGCATTTCATTCTCAGAAGCTCAACCCAGCAGAAAGAAACTATCCAATACATGACAAAGAGATGTTGGCTATTATTCGATGCTTAGAGCAATGGGACGCAGAGCTGCGAAGCTGCGCAGAATTTACTATTTTGACAGATCATAGAAATCTGCAGTACTTCATGACACGTCAAAAACTGTCCGAACGCCAAGCGCGATGGGCGGAGTATCTCTCTCGTTTTAACTTCAAACTAGTATATCGGCCAGGGAGAGAAGCGACCGTTCCGGATGCTCTATCACGGAAAGATCAAGACAGACCAGATGCCGCCGAAGTAATGAAGGACAGAACAGACCAGTTGATACCCGAAAGTGCTCTGAGTGACTGGCTATGTCAGACATTTCTTCGCAATACTTTCATTATTCCACCATCAAAAGGCCGGGTCTTCGAAGATGAGGAGCTGCATAATCTCTGGGTTAATACCCGTGAAAAAGACAAAACTTATCTCCGAGTTTTCGAAGCAGTTTCAAAGGAGCAGCGGAGCCTGCCTGCTGAGTTGCAATTGAAAGTGCAAATATCAGAATGCAGTATCGACCCCTTGGGTAGGCTTCTCTTTCGTGACAGAATTTGGATTCCCGGAGCGAAACCGACCGCAGCAAACGACGCACTCGACTCATTAAGAACTAAACTAATTCAGAAAACGCACGACTCCGCCATCGTAGGGCATCCAGGGAGAGAGGATACAATATCAATCATTTCTCGAGACTATTATTGGCCGATGATGCATCAACAAGTGCGTCAATTTCTGAGAAACTGTGATATTTGCGGGAGAACAAAAGTTTGGAGAGAGCACAAGAAAGGTTTTTTGAAACCACTACCAGTTCCAGACCGATTTTTCTCAGACATCGCTATGGATTTTATCACAAAATTACCCTCTTCACGTACATCATTTAGCAACGAAAAAGCTACAAATATTCTTGTAATCACGGATCGACTCCTAAAAAATGTTATCTTGGAAGCACTGCCGGTAATCGATGCTGAAACAGTAGCGGAGCGCTTTATGCACTGCTACTATCGATACCATGGATTTCCAAAGTCTATCACGAGCGACCAGGGCTCGCAGTGGGGGGGACGTTTCTGGAAACATCTTTGTAAACTAGCAGGAATCAAACAACTACTCTCATCAACTTACCATCCACAAACGGATGGGAGCACAGAAAGGTGGAATCAAGAAGTGTGGGCTTATCTTAGAGCGTACGTTGGATATATGCAAAAAGACTGGGCAAGATGGTTATTTTCTGCCCAAGTAGCGCTGAACAACAGACCGAGTTCCACAACTGGATTATCGCCGTTTTTCATCATACACGGTATTCACCCGACACCGATTGAAATTATTCAAACTAGTGATTCTCCTCACCCCGAAGAAAAACGAGCCGAAACTTACCTGGCACGCCTTCAAGAAATTCAAGAATTCTCTCAAAGCGCCATGGCGGCCGCTCAACAACAGCAAGAATTCCACGCAAACTCCAAGAGATCTGCATCAGAATCATATCGGATAGGTGATAGAGTTTGGCTAAGCTATGAACCCTACGAAAGCGATAGACCAAAAAAGAAGATGGACTGGCTGCGAGTAAAGTATACAGTATCAAAGGTTTTAGGATCTCATAACGTTGAGCTGGCTGGACTTCCTAAAAACATAAGCAACGTATTCCACGTAGACCAAATTCGTCGAGCGTCCGACGACCCTCTTCCAGCCCAAGAACTTCACGATGAGCAGCCACCACCGATAACAACTGCCGACGGCGAAGAAGAGCAGTACATTGAAGAAATCTTGTGTGCTAGAACGGTCAAGAGAGGTAAAGGTAGCCGAAGACTGGTACTGGTCAGATGGAAAGGGTTCGCAGATCCAGCATGGGAGCCACTAGAGAATCTGGAAGAAACAGAGGCTTTAGACAGGTTTGAGGAAAAGTACGGAAGCGCTGAGTCCAATGACGGTCCGCTGCAAGACTGGTTTCAAAAAAAAAAAAAAAAAGACAAATGATCCTCGACATGCATTAGAGGGGAAGTAGAAGGAGGCATGTAATGGGGCTAGAGCCCCGGGACTTAATCCGGCGCTCAGCCGGATCCGATCTACCATCGCGTAATCTCGCATAACTTCGCTTAAGAAGCAGGGACCCGCGTGTGGTGCCAGGGAACTCTTGGTATCGTCCAGAAGCCCATGGAAGCTTCTATGATGCGTAGGGAGGATCACGGAATTTTCCCAAATTCCCTACTACCACCGAAGGAGTTGGGTAGAACCTTCTCGAATTCCACAATCTCGGAGAGGCATGATACGCGTATATATATAAGGGATGTAACTGTACATAGATTTAGACCTGAACGAAATATAGATCTTTCTAGCCGACTTCCTTGTGTTTTACAATCTAGCCGACCCTTTTACACTCAAGTCCTTATCAGAATCACTAAATAGCGAGGTTCCCCTAAACAATTTAGGTGACGCACATTGGGTTCTGGGTGTAAGAGTACGAAGATCATCCCCGACAGGATGCGTAAGGCTGGACCAAGGACAGTACATTGAACGGTCATTCCAGGAACTTGAGATTTCCCGAAAATTTGTCGAAACTCCTATGTCTCCCGGTAGCAGGGTAGACATGAGAAGAAATACTGATAAGGCAACGTCGAAAGAACTGTACAATTTCCAAAAGTTAGTAGGCAAGTACAACTTCTCTTCTTGCATGATTCGTTGTGACACAGCTCAGGCAACGTCCCAGATGGCGAGGTTCATGTGCAACCCGACACCCCAACATCTACAACACATGATGAAAGTCCCTCATTATCTTTCTGGGTGTGCAGATAGAGGCCTATTTTACGACAAAAATCATCGGCACTTAAATGAATTTGGAGAGCTGGGATTGTTTTGTGCTGTGGATTCGAGTTTTGTTGACGATCACAACACAGCAAAGTCAACGACAGGCTATGTGATTTTCATGGCTGGAGGCCCCGTTACATGGAGGTCCAAATTGCAGAGTACGGTCTCAACATTGACTTGCGAGGCCGAGTATGTTGCCATGTTCGAGGCCGCAAAGGATTGCGCATGGATACGAAGTTTTTTTACTGAGTTAGGTGAAATGTCCGCTGGTCCCATACCGATTCTCGAAGATAACATAGGTGCCATTAAGTGGGCTGCGAACAATGGCATGTCATCAGGAAGACGTCACATCCGTGTCCAATATCACTATATTAAACAGGAGTTCTCGATGGTAACGTCTATGTCCAACAAATCAAATCCGAGGACAATCCTGCTGATGGATTAACTAAACCCCTTAGGGCCTATCTGTTCCGACGCTTTACTAAGCAGCTGGGATTAATGGACGGATTTTCGCATAAAGACTGAAAGGGCGTGTAAGCAGACTTATGCTTGCATAATATTGTTCCAGTCCTTAAGCGAAAGTACGATCTACGTGCACAGATATTTGGCTAATTACAGTACTCAAGGGTACAAGTAGGGGGAAAGGACGAGATGCTATAATACTATGACGGCCACCTAGATGTAGAAACTAAGTTGATTCATTCTTGTATTTGTTCTCACGTTCCTGACGATTCACGTGACATTTGTGCAAAACCGTCTCTAAGTTTTATAATTATAGTATTATATGAAAATTTAATTACTTCACTATCGCTAAGACAATTTTGAAGCAAAAAAAAGAAAATTGTTTATTCTATAGTGGTCTTGGCGCTCTCAACTACTCGACCAGTTTTGGAAGCATCATTTTATTACTTAGTATGACCCCCTTTGGCCTTTATTACAGCTGCAACACGCGACGGCATACTCTCAACTAGAGTCTGACATAAAATTAGACCTAAGTTTTGCCAAATTTCCCTAAGCCATTCCCACAATTCATGTATACCTATTGGTGGCTCTGAATACTCACCGAGTCGACAATTGATGTCACGACCTCTTAAGTGACTGCCAGAAGATAAGGACTTGAGTTCGAGCCTGACGTGAGCCGTGGCGTGGAGCGTGAACTGGAGCGTGAACTGGAGCATGACGTGGAACGTGGCTAGAAGTAATATACAAGAGTACCTGATAAAGAGGATATTTTTTAACAAAACACAAGTCTGGAAATCTAACAACTTATAGGCAAATCTCCTATATATACACCAGATGCCCCGATACCTGAGGCTTTTCCTGCCATATACCAACTCCAATAGAAAAGACTAGAATACTGTAGAATACAATAGAATTAAGGAAACAACTAGAAGTAATACCGGGCTATAAGGAAGCAAGCATGGGGTATCAATTAGGATCATCGGCGCTAGCAGGGGTCTTATGTGAGGTTGAAGTTTACGTAATAGCATAACTTTGGACCCTGTTTGTGGCACTTGAGCCGACCCCAAAGATGCTCAATTGGGTTCATATCCGGCGAATGAGAGGGCCAATTCAGTGTCTTGAGATTTTTAGAAGCTATCCAGTTTTTTGTGTTCTTGGATGTGTGCTTTGGGTCGTTATCTTGCAAGAAGATTAGCTCGGTTGCAGGTACCGAGTCGGGCTCTCTGGCAATTCTATCCATAGTAGGTACTAGAAAATTACCCAAGATTTCCAAATACTGTTTAGAATCCATTCGTCCAACTATGTTGAAATTAAGTGCTACTAGCAGTTAAGAGATAGGGCTGTGCACTCAAAGCAATATGCACAGATACACTAGTCTCCCAACAGTTAAGACTCTAAATTTTAGAATACGCTAGTCCGTATACGACCAAATCACTAGAACTCTTAGCGCTAAATTATTATAGATTAAATAGTTAGTACTCTGTGTCGAAGTAGGAGAAATTAACAATTCCACACTTCAGATTTACAGACTCTTATTTGTGCCACTCTGTTCCCTCTCTTATTTGTGATAAGTTAAAATTTTCATATTATTTGTGACTATCTCAACCAGGTATAACAACCTGGTGCTATCCACAAGCCCCCATCCTTATAACAGGTTCTGAGCCCGGTGCCCTTAGCATTAGAGATAATTCACACCTCCCCAAATCTTATCTGTCTAAACGCTTACCTATTCCTATCTTCAACCAGAAATCTCCCAAAGACAAATCAAAATGTCTAACCCAAGCAAATCTGATTTCTTTACCAGAATGAACCAGTCAAGCATGTCCCGGTCGATGGGAATGTCGAACATTGTTAAACTTACTGGCTACAAAAATTATGATTTATGGGCGGATACAATGATCGTTGTCTGGGAAACACATAAGCTGTACAAGCTGGTGTTGTACATATTGACACAAGGATTATGCAAGTCGAACCAGCTTGTGTACCGAGTTGTGCAGGACCGAGTCATAGTAACCGAGTCGTGGTAACCGAGTCTTATGGAGCTGGGCATCTATGCAATATACGGACAGTGGCACTTTTGTCTCAGTGTATGACAATAATTGTGTGGGATAATGGAATTAGAGGATTAGGATGTGAGCCACTCTATGTACATAAGTAGTGTCGTGGTACTTAGACTTGGGCTTGGACTTGATGACTTAACTGGAGCTTGATGTGCACAAATAACTCTAATGGCTTGGACACTTGAAAGATCTTGAGTACGTGAAATATGATAGCTAGAATTCGAGGATCTAAGATCTTGACTAGAGATAATGAATACAAGACTGAAAGCTGAAGAGCCTACTCCATGAAGACATGACCCATATTTATACCTATAACCCTTCCACCTGATTCCTTGAAAATTCTCGAATAGATACTCCTTGACACCAAACACCAGCAAATACCCTAGCACACCGAGGTCTCGTTGAATGCTATAGAACATAGTTGAATCGGAAAGAATCTTAAGGAATAATGAAATAAACAAAACTCCAATGCCCTGAATGATGATCAGCAGAATAAATCGACAATAAATACGTAATTGAAGTTATTGATAACAATCGACAAGAGGAAACATCAACAGCAGTTTATTTAGGCAATAATTGACAACCGAGCACAAAAAGATAACAAGCAATAATTTAAGACATAAAAAATATATTCCGGTTTTAGCGAAAAGCTTAATTGGAACAAATTTAGAAAATCCGGGCTGGTCCGTGACAAGTAGGGCATATCACTTGCATAGAGCGACAAGTAAAACTATTATTATTACATACCCTACTCACTCTTACCCATTCATTCTCGTTCCATCCTCACCGCAAGGAAATCATAAGTAACAATTCACAAGTTAGTATCATTGCACTACTTCCTAACTCATAACTGTAACAGCTGGTTGTTGTAGGAAAGAAACCCAAAGAAGATAATCTCCCTGAAAAGCAGGCGTACAAAGAATTGTGTTCACTTGCAAAAAGTCTTTACATGCAGGTTGTTAGTTCGGAAATTCTAAATACTATTTTAGAACTCCAAGACCCACACCTCATGTGGACTCACCTTGAAGCTGAGTTCAAAAAGAACAGCTCTTTCAACATGATATACCAATTGAGAAGTCTCTTGCTTCTCGCAAGTACAGATGACTTAGGAGTACCCATAACATCATTTATCACAGCTTTTGAAAAAGAGTATTCCCAGTTATCCAAACTTGCCAGAGATTCCTCTGGCAATAACCGGAAACTGTTCTCTAAATTTCTAGAAAGTGATACGATTAAACGGGACTTCCTCTTGGCATTCTTGGCTCAAAGGCATAAAAACGTTGTTGATAACTTATCGACTAAAGATAATCTATCTTATGCCGAAGTTAAGCAACGATTGCGTGATATTGACCAGGAATCTCCATCTCAATTTGCTTTAATCACTACTGAAAAACAAGGTAAACCTTTTGTCTCTAAATTGACGAAACCTGCAAAGGTTGCAAAAACTTTGGAATGCACCTATTGTAAGAAGTATTTTCCTTCTAACAGACTAGGACATGTCTGGAATAATTGCCCGAAGATTCGAGAAAAAGGTCCTAGCAAGCAAAATGCAAAGAAAGTACCACATGCTACTCACGAGAGGGCAAACATAACTACATCTGATACTGAAACTGTCAGTAAGCAACCTTTCTATTTTGACACTGGCGCAACTTCTCACATGTGTCCTGATTCAGATCGATTCATTTACCTCGTGAGAAGCTCCGGTTTTGTGACCTCTAGCTCAGGTGAAAAGATGACTGTGAAAGGAAAAGGAACAGTTATGTTGAACTGCAAACTGTTGGACGGATCTGTATCTACTTTCAAAATTGATAATGTATTATACGTTCCCAAATTAAGTTTACCCCTCGTTTCATAGAGGATCGCCAGATCCAAAGGATACCTTCTCCGTGACAATGGTAAATGTATAATTGTTTATAAAGATATTAAGATATGGATGGAAGCTCACTTTAACGGCCCATTACTGGTGATTCCGGAAATGGATATCAATGATGTCAGAGCGGTGCAGGATTAATACCAAAGACAACGCTGTCAATAGAAAATAAGTACCAATATCAGTAACTGAGGCAATGATAGATAAGCAACAATAATAATAGTAACAGCAACAATAGCAATAAAAATAACAGGGAAATGGCAATAACACTAACAACAGCAGTAAACACGATAACAATAACAAGGACAATAGCGACAACAATAGCTATGACAATGACTGTTACGGGATAGATCCCTGGTTGATACACTGGCTGTGCCAGCGCGTTGTTATGTGTATCGCACATTAATGTTGTTGTTTCAAGATTTAAATCTGGTTTGTTTGGGGCGGTAACGGGAGATATAGTGACAAGTGAAACACGGTGCCGTTATCAGAAACAGTACTTACAAGACAGTTGTACATGTATTTAGGCAGATGGAAAATTATCTTAGGAAGATTTTCTCTTCAGATTACAATAATTAACTGATTTTATATCTGGACTTGCTCTGTTGATTTATAACACCAATTGATCCGGCAACAATGACAATATCAATAACAAGGACAATCGCGACAACAATAGCTATAACAATGACAATATCAATAACAAGGACAATCGCGACAACAATAGCTATAACAATGACAATATCAATAACAATGGTCCAGAAGAATAGTAACCATAATGGTAGTGTAATCGATAGGATTCAGATTTCAAACAGATTCTTCATTAAGTAAAGATAAATACAAAACTCTGATCTGGAGACCTCAGAGGTACAGTAAGGACAGCTATATATACATTTTAGGACATGGTCCAACAAGCCACTAAAAGAACCATCTAGAACTCCTGCACAGGTAAATAGAACAACAAGGGGTATCATAGAATACCATAGAACACCATAGAATCCACCAGAACTCCCCAGGTCATTGTGGCCCATAAACATATTTCCGGAAAGGGATAATAAAGAAGTTTGTAGAGCTACAGAGAAACAGCCAGAATATCTAACGCCACAATGTGGCTCAAACCCCTGTCACCTGACTAAGTAGCTTACAACCTCTGACAAATGATTAAGCTTTTACAACTTATGAATTCTGGCATAAAGCTCTCTATCATTCAGCTCCCTCCACAATGAAGAATACAGAAAAGCTCATCCAAGACTCAAGTATCATCCCCAAAATGCCTGTTGATTTTTCCTGCGAAGCTTGCATTGTCTCCAAATCTACTCACAAAACACCAAAACCTTCAAGGACCAGGGCAAAAGTCAAAGGCGAATACATACACTCCAATCTATGTGGTCCCTTTGCTACTCCATCACATGGAAATGCACTCTACTACTGTTAAAAGTTACCTTTACTAATATTGTCTACCCGCCACTTGTTAAAAGTTACGATGGCGAAACATGTGTAACAGCTGGTAAGCTGGTTTATCCCTGTAGCCCATGCTGTCCATAGGCATCACAGACTCTACAAGGATAGTGCATCGTACCAGGTCAGTGCGCGTAAGTAGCGGGTCTCTTCACTTGAAACACTAGGGGCTCTAGATACGCAATGCCTCCCTCAAACAATAGACCTAAGCTTACTGGTACCTGGAACTTGCTGATACAGGAGGTTCACGGAGGCATGAGAATCTCAGAAGTCTACGATGACACTGAAGCCAGGGGAGTTGTCTGGGCTGAGGAGGATTGTAGTATATATATTTGTAAAGCAGCAACGTAGTTACTCCTCCATAGATTCGAATATTAACTACCTCTAATCATCTAGCTGCGCAAGCGCTCTTGACTAGACTGTGACAACATACAATGCAGTTAAGCATCAAGGCATTGACTGGATGAATAAGATCATGCCGGAGCATTATGCTTCAGGCATGTAATGCGTAGGTCTGATATGCCTAGGACATATATGGACAAAATTATGTACATTACCTGATGATAATAGGATGAGTTTTTCCTTTGTAATCTAGATTGATTATGATATGCGTGAGATTGGAAGCTGATTCAAAAGCCCATCTTAATTAAATATATTCTCCTTACACCCATCTATTCATTCTTGTATCCAAATCATAAATTATTCAGTCTGTTGATAATATCTTGCTCAATAACCGATATAATATTTAACAACTACATCTGTTTTGTTGATGACGCAACTCGATACTCTGCTGTCCAAATCCTTAAGTGTAAATCTGATGCGGCGAAAGCTACAATTGAATTTATCACTGGACTGGAAATACAGTACGATTGTCGTCTTAAATCATTTCGGACTGATAATGGAGGTGAATATGTAAATTCTATGCTCTCGAAGTACTATACTGAGAAGGGGATAAGTCATCACTTAACGCCCCCTTACTCTCCTGAATCAAATAGTGTTGCTGAAAGATTAAACCGCTCTATAGGCGAAGGAATACGAGCAATGCTTTTACCATTTAAAGATAAAAGGCTATGGGCTGAAGCAGTTAAAACTTTCATTTATACGAAAAACCGTTTATCTCATGGATCTGTTAATGGACAGACTCCTTATGAAGATTTTCACGGCACCAAACCTTCCATTACTCACCTTCAACCCTTTAGACGAGAGTGTTATGTGCATATCCCCATGGCCAAGTGGTCATCAGGAAGCAAACTTCTTCCAAAGGCTATTAAAAGTATTTTCGCAGGCTATACCAAAGTCAATCATCAATATCGAGTTTTTGTTCAAGAAAAAAGGCAAATTTATACTTCAGCTGACGTAACTTTTCCTGCAATTAAATCTATCACTGATACAACAAATTCCTTCTCAACCGAAATGAATATCCCTCTACAGTCAAACGCGACTCAAGATACTGAGATAATATCATTCTCTAATGGGCATGAACATAAAATTCAAAATTCACTTCATCAAGATCCTAGTCATACTCCTCATTTTGAATCCCAACAATCATCATCAACATCAACAAGAATCTCAATCGACTCTGATCCAATAACTTCTCCCATATCTCAAAATGTTCAAATTCATTCTCAAGACATTATACACATCAACTCAAGACCTAAACGCACGATACGTCCTCGGACTTTCGATGACACGATAACGGGGGAATGGTGGAATGCTTCTCGTGTCCATCCTCAACCCAACTCGTCCACCTCGACCTGTGTTAATGATCAAGAGTTTGCTATGGCTAATGTTCTAGACGAGCAAGAGCCAAAAACATATAATGGCGCTAAATTGTCTTCCCACTGGGAAGAATGGAATGTAACATTTGAGGCAGAAATGTTATCTTTTAAAGAAAACAACATTTGGGATATCGTTCCTCGCCCTGTAGGACGTAAAGTTATTGATGGAAAATGGGTTTGCAAAATTAAAAGTGATGCCCATGGAGAGATCGAAAGATATAAAGCACGGTACGTCGCTAATGGATTTTTATAAATTCACGGCCTAGATTACGACGAAACCTATGCTCCAGTTGTACGATTTGACTCTTTAAGATTACTGTTGGCGATATCTGTAGCAAAGAAATGGAAACCGAGACAGCTTGACATAAAAACCGCGTTCTTATACGGAATCTTAAATGAAGAAATTTACATGGAACTTCCTGATGGGTACAGGATAGGAGATCATGTCGCCAAACTTAATAGGTATATCTACGGACTGAAACAATCACCACGGGAGTAGTACTTCAGGTTGGCTGAATATATAATTCCCCTTGGTTTTGCTTCTTCCCTCTTTGATCCTTGTATTTTCATTCACAACAAAGGAAATCTAATCTTAGCGGTATACGTGGATGATATAGTATTATTTGGAGAACAAGATAAGCTAATTGAACAACTAGTATCTCACTTCAAATCTGAGTTTCAGGTCAATGATATGGGAACTCTGAACTGGCTCCTTGGAATTCGAATCGAATACTCCAATGTGGGAATCACTCTGTCTCAGACCGCATACATCGATAAAATTCCGACTAAATTTTTTCTACGAGATTGCAACCCTGTCTCCACGCCCATCGAGTGCAACCAACGACTGATGGCAGCGGTAGATGGAGAACCCAGGGCTAATGCAACTACGTACCAGCAAATTATCGGATCTATAATGTATCTCGTTTCTGCCACTAGACCTGACCTCGCATATATAATATCTCACCTCTCACAATTAAACTCAGATCCATCAACCTCTCATCAAAGTGCAGCAAAAAGAGTTTTACGATATCTTAAGGGATTACGGGATCTTAAACTGATGTACAAGTACGGATCCTCTCTCGTATTTAATGGATTTTGTGACGTATCATACGGAAACTGTCTGGATACTCGTCGTAGTTTTGATGGTTATCTTTTTCAACTTGGTGGATCTACGGTTTGCTGGAAATCACGGAAGCAGCGTACCGTAGCTCACTCCACTTGTGAAGCTGAGTACATGGCTCTGTCCTGTTGTGCCTAGGAGCATAGTGGACATGGCAAGGCTGCATAAGTAGCAGATGAGGTGACACCACCGAGGCTAGGATGAAGTGGTGGGACTAGTTAGGCGAGGTGTGGGTCCCACGAGTCTAGATGTTTGCATTGTTTGCTCTGTTAGCGCACGGATGATTCTGGCAGTATAAGTAGGCCTAGATTCGCCACTTTGTAACATATCATCTTCATCATCTTTATATTACACAATATCAAGTACCTCTACTTCACGCATTTGTTTCCCATAAATCAATCTTAGCCGCCTTCACACAAGTATGTTCCCAATCATATTCCTGGTAAAACATGTCCCTGGCATCTAGACAATTCATTTGGATTTTTCGTGGTCTCCATCAGTTAATTGGAAAAGATATACCTACTGCTCTATCGACCGATAACAAATCTGCTATCAATCTCGCTCACAACCCAAAACTTAATGATGCCACCAAGCACATTGATATTGCTCACCACTTTACAAGAGAACGAGTTGAAGATGGAACTCTCCTTTTACTACATTTTCCATCAGCTTAAAATTTGGCGGACATCTGTACCAAGGGTTTACCAAATCCGAGATTGAAACACTTATGTACTCTATTGCAGGGGTAAGAAGTGTAGCCCCATATTCTGTGTAATTTACATGGGCTATCCCTGACATTCCGACTTTAGCGCTACAAAAGTGGCTAGACTAAGGCAATAAGGCAACCGAGGCATTCCTTCCTTGAACCTTCTCTCTTATGTTCGATAGTTGCACAGCATCCTCGTACCACACTAAATTGGTTGACACGACATATCGAATAACCTATATCCTCACAATAAACTGCGAAGAAAAATGAGCACCCCAGCATCTCCCACTACTCCAAGATCACGGAGCCAGCTTTCTAGGGATCAGCGAGTCCAGATATACTGTTGTGCATAGCGACATTGGATTTATGCAGTGTAGGTATAAAACAATAAGAATAGGCACTTGCATGTACGTGTCGTATGTACTGAGGATATCGAGTCAGATAGATCGAGTCAGATGTACCGAGTCATGTGACACGAGTCGTATGGCGAAATGAAACCCTGTAAGGAGACAATACCAGAAGCGGTCTCCAACTCTGTAAATAGATATCAGTAGATTTGACTCGGTACTCAGAAGGTACTGGGCGCAAGTATAGGATGAGCGCAGTGGGGTAACAACGGCTTGTGTATATAAAGAGAGTGCATTACCTACATGGACTAACAAGTCAAGCAATACATACCTTATATCTTACCAATACACTTCTTACCCTCACGGAATCACACATTTCATTCTAAAGTTAGTAACATTGCATCTACTCCTTCTCATAACTCAATAGGTTATGAGCCCGGGCCGCTCTACTGTAGTCTAACTCAGAAGTGCTAACCTTGGGGTAGCAACATGTCTAACGAAAAGAACATCGTGATCCTCGACAACGGTGTCTCCTTCGTACAATGGAGATCATCGCTGCAAGCTAAGCTGGCGCGCAGGAACGTGCTTGGTCACGTTTTCCACAACATTACAGGCATCAGACCAGCCATAAGACCGTCGGATCCTACAATTACCAATCCCGATGCGATGAATATGGAAGAATTGATCTCCCAACACATCGAGGGACTTGAGCAGTGGATCCTTCGGGAAATTGAGGCTAAGAATATTATCGTATCACGTCTCAACCTGAATTACTGTCCACAGTCAGTAGAAAACATGACTGCAAAACAGCTTTATGATAATATTGCCGGTACAAGACAGGAAACTGCGACCGCACCCTACATAGCAGCACTAGAATTATTCCTGCAAGTAAGATTTGAGAGCACAGCGGATTGTTACATTGACTCCTTCCTTTCTACACTACAGAGTGTAAATAACGCCGCTGATAGCTTCATTCCTAACAACACAGAACCAAGCGAAAATGTACACGTGATCGGTAAAGGGCTTGCCTCAGCATTGTTTGTTATTGGAACGAGTCACGTGGATTGGTTAGCAACATGGAGGGAAACAAAGGTATACCAAGCCGACAATCAGTTTGCGCCTCTTCAATCAATAATGTCATCCCTCAGAGCAACCGCCGGAAACCGAACGCAGCCAAACAATACGATATGTGCAGCATCTGGACCGTCCAAACCCTATGTGGACCCCGAAGCCTACTGTACAAACTGTCGACACAGACACAGAAATAAGGAATGTTTTATACAACATCCAGAGTTGAAGAAAAAGGGCGGCAAGCGAAAGAAAGGAAAAGGAGCTGCAATCGCAACGGACATTGATAGTGAAGATGAAATTAGTGTCACAATAGCATCAGCTCGTTTCAATGAAATTCCTACAATCTATGATACCGGTGCATTGCACCACTTCATTTCCCAAAAGAAACTCTTCAGTGACCTAAAACCCTGTCCCAAACCCTTCAGGTTCGACCAAGCAATTGGAGCTGCATCCTTACTAGAAAAAGGCAACGCACAATTGAAATTTGGAAGCACTATCTTACATCTACACGATGCCCTATATTCTCCTAACTCCTCTTGTAACATCGTATCTGCTGGAAGATTAGAGAGATTATCAAACCTATTTCCTGACTTCAATAAATCTCTACTAATCCTAAAACAAAGTGGCAATCCTAACAAACCTGTAGCTAATCTTGTTCGGAAAAATGATGTATTCTACATACACCCACTTAATCTTAAACAAAAAACTAATCCCTCGACAACTATAGCTGCTCCAAGTATTGCAAGAATACCAGTCGCAGATGCCCAGCGCTGGCACCAAAGGCTGGGACACGTAGGTCAAAACATCCTAAAGAAAACAGCAGAATGCTCAAAGGGTCTTGAAGGGATAAGCACGAATGATCTCACCACATGCGAAACTTGTCACCTGTTGGGAATGCATAATTATTTCCCTGCATTTTCCTGTAAGTTCCCGTCAAGACCAACTTCATAGAACTTGTTTGTACAAGATCATGGTTTTTTCTCAAACAGGGTTCATTACTGTATTTCTTGTTTGCGCAGTTTTGTCGGATTTGTCATGTCCCAGTCTGAATAACTGAAGGCATCATGGGGGTTATTACTTTTTTTCCTTTGTCTACTTCTTGATTGGAAGTATGTTAAATAAATCGCTATTTTCCTTCTATTAGATTATAATGAGAATAATTAATATACACGACGTATTCGTAATCCTTTCCAACAGATTATGAGACCAAGACTCTAACCAGCGGAGCTTGATCAATTTTTTCGAAATTTTTTCTCAAGTTGAAATCTTTGGCTCTTAGTCTTTATATCTCGGAATTTTACTCAAGTTAGCTACCATACTGCTTGTTTTACCTTAGCGGTTTCTCCCGTTTTTTTTTTGCTAAAGTCATTATCATCTCTTCTTGATCCTTCTGCTTTAGATTTACTGCCGAGCTAGCCATCTTACTGCTCGGATTTTATTATTCTCATTCAATTTACAATCAATCATGTCGACATACGAGATTCTGAGATCCCTTAAATTTTCCCCAAAATTGGACAGGTCCTCATTTGTTAGATGGAGTGCAATATTCTTGCAAGTCTTGAAGAATCTACATAGGGAGAAATATATTCTTGAGAAATTACCGGAACTCTCATCCTACAACCAGAATAAATCTGAATCAACAAAGGTAAAGTCCTCTGACGACCAGAATACCTCAGCCCTTGATGAAGATGGCAACATTAAGGCCGCATTTTTTCAGCTGGTTCCTGAAGAAGCATATTATCTCATTGAAGACAAAAATACCTCTAAAGAAATGTGGGATTCGCTTCAGGAATACTTCAGGCCTCATTGTCAAGCTTCCGTTGATACTCTTCTTGAAGAATTTTGGAGTTTTTCCATGGAAGAAGGGACTGATATTGATAAATTTACCCAGGAACTTATTAAGCGACAGTCTAAAATTGCAGCAGTCGATAGATCCCAGCGTCCTAATGATTTGATTATGAAAAGCCGACTATTGAACCATTTTGACAATTATAGAGACGGATACTATAGTGGCGCGGTCACTGTACTCAGGAACGATCTATCGGCATCTTTCTCCTATACTGTTAACTCCTTGCGAAATACCCAGGCTAACTATACTCGCCAACATCCAAATCAGATGATTTCCCTCGCTACTGGCAGTAAATTCAAGGAGTCTCCTCAAACTCCTAAGAACAAGACATGTGCTTATTGTCACCGGAGCGGTCATATTCGTGAGACTTGTTTTAAATGGCTAGACACAGCGGATGGGTCGAGATGGGCCGCTAAAAACCCAGAAAAGGCCGCTAAGTCTAGAAAGTTGAAAGAGATGCTTAGGAAGAAAGATAAGGGGAGCAGGAAAGGCAAAAATACTAACCCAAAAAATATTTCATCAGATGATGGCTCTAAAGATTCTTCCACTGATGGTTTGTGGATGGTTGAACAATACGCCCTCTCTTCCACAGCTGCTCGCCAACATACTGATGTGGTGCTCGATACTGGTGCAACTCATCATATTTTTATGACAAATCTTTTTTCACCTCGATGTCTCCTATCTCTACGTCTGTCCAAACGGCAGCAGGACAGCGGTTGTCTGTTTCCGGAGTTGGTTCCGTGGAATTTCGCGTCTATGATTTTGAGGATCATAAGCGATACAAAATAATCAAGATTGATGATGTCTGGTACCTCCCTGAGTGTACTAAAAATCTTATTTCTGGGCCACAATTCCTCGCAAAAGGTTTTGAAATTCATTCGAATATCAGAGGTCTCGGACTCTACACAAGTGATCAAAAGCTACTCGCAACTGCACGCATCAAGGACGGATTACTCTGTCTCAATACCTCTCCTCATAGTAGTTCATCTGTCGATTCAGCCGACTCCTCAAATTTCTTGTTTCCGGAAAGTTTGGAGAATGCTACGAAACTAATTCATTTTCGTTTCGCACATGCTGGACCTCATTTGCTCAAAAAGCTTGATGTTTCTTGTCTAAAAATACCTATCAAGAGAACAAAAGAGGCTCTAAAATTTAAAATTGATCCTGTGGCATTAAGAACGTGTGATGTTTGTAATTCATGCAAACAAGTGGAGAAGATCAATAAACATTCTTCTAATAAAGTCTTAGGCCTACTCGAGGTGATACATTCAGATACTTGGGGGAAATGTCGTGTGGCCGGTATTTTTGGAGCTTTATACTTTGTAACGTTCACTGATGACGCATCTCGCGAGAGTGAAGTGTACCTCCTTAAGAGCACAAAAGAGGTTCCGGGGAAATTTGAGGATTACAAGGAGAAGAAGGAGCTTCAGTCCGGTCTACGAGTAAAAGCGATGCGTTTTGATGGGGGCTCAGAATATAAAACTATCAAATTCAAGGGTATTGAGCAACAAATTAGCGCTCCTTATACTCAACATCAAAACGGAGTATCAGAAAGGTTGAATAGAACTTTAATTACCATGGCAAGATGTATGCTTATGCATGCTAACCTTCCCCTTCGCTTCTGGGATGCAGCTGTGCTTACGGCGGTTTACATACGAAACAGGATGCCTATTCTTGTCGACGGAGGAACTCCTTTTGAAGCCATGAGTGGCACTAAGCCAGAGACATCTCATTTGAAGATTTGGGGTTGTTTGTGTTATGTATTGATCCAGACAGAAGATCCACAGAGATACAAGCTTTCTCCAACGTCGCTGAAGGGCATTATTGTTGGGTACTGTGAATCACCAACACAGTATAGGGTTTATATTCCAACCAAAGGTGGTCGCGAAAAGACGATTTTTTCGGCTAATGTTCGATTTTTTGAAGATAAGTTCTGGGACTGGACGAAAACATCACACGAGCAATTTCTTGAAACGAATACCTCCATACTTGATGATGAGGCTAATGGTTCTAATACCGATGAAAGTTCCGATAGTGATGAGTATTCAATTATCCAGGCGGATTCAAATTCCTTACCAGCTACATCGACTTCATCGGTGGGCTTTACACCAGCCCTTTCACCACCGGCATCATTTCCAGAATTACTTCCAGCCGAACCAGGTACCAATAATGATACTGACGATGATATTTCGTTTCCTGCTACGCCTGGACCAGACGATCCAAGTGTTTCTCAATCCTTGAATGGACCTAATTCAAGTTTAGAAGAGCCTGTTCTTCGGAGGAGTAATCGACAACGGAAGCTGATCGAGCCTAGATCGGCGTGGCAGCCGAATCAACGTGCCAATTATGTAGGAGGAAACATCCCCATTCCGCAGACGTATAAAGAGGCTATTAATGGACCGGAAAAATTGAAATGGGAGGCTGCAATTCTTGACGAGCTTGGATCACTGAAAGAGAAAGGGGTATTTACCCCAGTTACCCATGTTCCCCACGATAGAAAACCAATCGGCTCACGTTGGGTATTCGCTGTGAAATCTGATGGTAGATTAAAGGCGAGATTAGTCGCACAGGGGTTCAGTCAGATTCACGGAATTGACTACTTCGATACGTATTCCCCTACTATGCGTATGGATTCATTGAGAATCTTGTTAGCCGTTTCTGCCTTTAATGACTGGGAGGTTGAGCAAATTGACGTTAAGACTGCCTACCTTGAAGGCGATCTTAACGAGACTATATTCATGAAGTCGCCTGAAGGAATGCGGACCACGAAATATGTTAAGCTGAATAAGTCTCTATATGGTTTGAAGCAGTCGGGCAAAGCGTGGTACGAAAAGCTTGGCGCCAAACTTATTTTACTCGGTTTTAATAAGTCTAAAAGCGACGACTGTATATATATTCACCTCTACAAACAAATGGTTATAGGTGTATATGTCAATGACTTGGTGATTTGTGGAAAAATTATTGAAGATCTCAAACGGCTGAAGGAAAAACTTTCATCCTTTTTCCCGATCAAGGACCTGGGCCCGATTGACATGATCATTGGCTGGAAAATTACTCGACAAAGATCCACAAGAACCCTCAGCATAACTCAAGTCCATTACATTAGCGATAAGATAAATTCATTCGGACTAACAAATGCAAAGACTTGTGCATCTCCTCTTGAAGGTTACAGTGGGATACTACCAGGTTTGGATGAAGAATCTCTGGCTGACGATTCAGCATACTCGAGCGCCATAGGCGGTCTTGGTTATGCAGCTAACAGTACCAGACCTGACATATCTTTTGGAACATATCAGCTCGCCAGTCACAATGCATCGCCTGTTGTTCGTCATTGGAACGCCGTATGTCGCATCTACAGGTATCTAAAGAGTTCAGAAAAGTACAGAATTACTTACAATTTTGGTTCTCCCTCTGGCACGGTTACTAGTACTAAAATGGCCACAATATTTTCTGATTCCGATTTTGCTTCTAATGTCGCGACTCGACGCTCAGTGAGTGGATATATTTTGATGCTGGGTGATGGGCCAGTATGTTGGCAATCAAAGAAACAGAAGTCTGTCGCTACTTCGACCACAGAGGCCGAATATATCGCTTTGTTTGAGGCAAGCAAGCAAGCAATTTGGGTCACGAGGTTATTGAGGGAACTTCATGTCATGGATGAGCTTGTGGGTAGTAAAGGAATGCTGGTATACTCCGATAATCAAAGTGCTTTGGCTCTTGCAAAAGGCACGAACTCATCAAAGGCCAAGCATATCGATGTGGCATACCACTTTACGAGAGATTGTGTTCTAAATGGAACAATTAGGGTGGAATACATTCCTACTGATAGTATGCTAGCTGACATACTCACCAAGCCGCTCACCCCATCCAGGACGAGTATTCTGTGCCGGAAAATTTTTCAGTCGGAATGATCCGAATTTGTTGATCTCGTCGGTCAGGAGGAGTGTTGGGAATGCATAATTATTTCCCTGCATTTTCCTGTAAGTTCCCGTCAAGACCAACTTCATAGAACTTGTTTGTACAAGATCATGGTTTTTTCTCAAACAGGGTTCATTACTGTATTTCTTGTTTGCGCAGTTTTGTCGGATTTGTCATGTCCCAGTCTGAATAACTGAAGGCATCATGGGGGTTATTATTTTTTTTCCTTTGTCTACTTCTTGATTGGAAGTATGTTAAATAAATCGCTATTTTCCTTCTATTAGATTATAATGAGAATAATTAATATACACGACGTATTCGTAATCCTTTCCAACATCACCTAAGCAAAGCCCAAAGGTATGTCTCCAGGGAACCAAGAATGATACCGAATGAACCATTAGATGAAATATTCATTGATACTGTTGGCAAAATAACAGCTGCAGCCAACGGACAACAGTATGCAGTGATAATCACAGATGCAAAAACACGAATGCGCTGGGCACTGATCACAAATACCAAAGATCAAATCGCCCCACTCCTCATACAATGGATCGAATCACAACATCATCAGTATGGTAAAAGAGTTCGAGCAATCTTTAGAGATGGAGGATCAGAATTCTTCCGAATCAAAGCATATTGTGATCACCACGGCATACGCACCGAAATTTCAGCACCAGATACACCAGAACAAAATGGAGTATCAGAATCATCGAACAAGGTAATTCTAAGTAAGGCACGATCAATACTCATAGATGCTGGCATGCCGGCGTCATTCTGGCCATGGGCGATCCAGCATGCATGTTTCATCACTAATAGATTATACTGCCTACGAACAAAGAAAGTGCCACTGACCGATTTCTTGCAGGGCCTCAATCAACCGCATGTAGATCAAATTGATCTCAGCAACCTGCCACGATTTGGTCGTACAGCCTACAAACTCATAAGTCCGAAGCCTGAAAAATTCGAGCCAAGAGCTACAAAAGGATGGCTTCTAGGTTTCCAACAAACATCAAAGAATTTTATAATTTATCATCCTCAACAAACATCATCCCAAAGATCAAGATGGATATCGAGCTTCACACCTCATGTGACCTTCAATGAAGATGTAATGTTTGGTGATAAACTAGGTAATCGGCAACAATCTACCGATGATTGCACTAAATCTATGCCAATTTTCATTACACCAACCATCCCGCCTCTAACTCGCTGTAATCAAACCGCTACACAGTTTGAGGGGGGGAATCAAGCATCCTCATCAGAGAGCATAGTCACAGAGCCATCGTCATCAGAAGACATGCCTACTGAATCACCTTCACCAGAAGGAGGTCCTATCCATCAAGACTTGACAGAATGTACTTCACCACAAAATATAGGGGTGCATGACTCTTCAGAATCAATAGCAACAGTCGATGATATGCCAATCTATGCAGAATCGCCAATTCCATCATCACCTACAAAGATAACACAGTTATAATTGACCTATCCATCGTGTATTGATGAACAAACCCGACCTCCACTCATAGATTTCACACCTCTGCAATTAGACACCGCTGAGCCCCGGAGGCAGCAAAATCCACAGGAAACGGCCTTAGACACCATCGAAGACCCTCTTGACTTTGTCATGACAGGATGGCAGCCTATTCCTCAGATTGCAGGCCAGAAGCGTTCACACTCTCCAGAACCCGAAATGATGGAGACGAGACATGGGAGAAAGGTTAAGAAACACGACTACAACCTCCTGCACCACGGAAGATCAGCTCACGCGTCATCGGACCCTACAACATGGGAAGAGGCAATGACATGTACAGAAGCAGCACAGTGGAAAATAGCAGCCAGAGAAGAATTCCGCTCACTAAAAAATACTGGCACCATTGACATCATCCCTCGTTCTAAACTTCCCAAAGGCAGAAAACCGATGAAATGTAAATGGGTATTCAAGAAAAAGTACCAGGCTGATGGTAGTATTGACAGATGGAAGGCCCGATGCACGGCAAAAGGGTTCACTCAAAGAGCAGGCATAGATTACAAAGAGACCTTCGCTCCAACTCCGAGGCCCGAGACTGGAACTATCTTACTTGCACTCGCACACCAGTTAGGCTGGCACAGAAGACAAGGAGACGTACCAACAGCATTCCTCAACCCTGATATCGACATCGATCTCTACATGGAAATGCCTCGGGGGTTTGAAAAAGAGGGCCATATCATTCGTCTCCGAAAGGGATTATATGGACTAAAGCAGGCTGCAGCACTTTGGTACGATCATGCTAAAGCAACACTGGCTAAACTTGGTCTCTTCCCGACAGTTTCCGATGCATGTTTGTACACAAACAAATCAAAGGATCTGTTTATTATAATGTACGTGGATGACTTCCAAATCATGGGTCCTGACCTCAAGAAGATCGAAGATATCATGAAAGCAATGCACAAAAGATATAAGCTTAAAACAGTCAATACTAATCTCTTCCTGGGTATCCATATCAGCAACCCAACTAAAGAGACCCTCATGCTCTCACAAGGTCAGTACGCACGTACACTAATCTCCAGGCACGGCTTAAAAAATTGCAAACCAGCGAGCTCGCCGCTTGAGCGTCTCTTAGAACCGAGCACTATACCGTGCAGTCTAAAAGAAAGGACTGATTATAATTCCATAATCGGTGGTCTTCAATATCTTGCAAATCACACGCGACCAGACATCGCGTTCTCAGTAAACCACCTAGCAAGATTCTTGATCAATCCGGGAACTGAGCACACCCAGGCGGCACTCAGAATACTCAGGTACATCTCAAAAAACCCCGATCAAGGCATTACTTTCACTCGTTCTAATGGCAGACCAACGCTTGAGGCATATACAGATGCAGATTTTGCAGGAGACCCATCGACAAGCCGATCGACCTCAGGTTACGTCATTATGCTATCCTCCGGCCCTATATGTTGGAGATCACGACTACAACGAGAAGTTGTTCTCTCAACGACTGAAGCTGAGTACCTTGCAGCAACGGAAACTTGCCGACAGCTCCGATGGATAAAATCTCTCCTTGAAGAAACCTGCACTGACAGCCGTATCAATGGAGCTAATTGTACTAAACTACACGTTGACAATCAATCTGCCATTTCATTGATTAAAAACCATGATAACCATGAACGGTCAAAACACATTTCACTCAGAAACTTCTACTGTCGTGAAGAGTACCAAAAGGGAAGAATCGAGGTAGTTTACACCCCGACAAATAATCAATTGGCAGACTGTCTGACAAAAGCAAAATCACCTGTTGCTATTCAATAATAAAGTCGTAACCGACAGGGGGAGTGTTGTGCATAGCGACATTGGATTTATGCAGTGTAGGTATAAAACAATAAGAATAGGCACTTGCATGTACGTGTCGTATGTACCGAGGATATTGAGTCAGATAGATCGAGTCAGATAGATCGAGTCAGATAGATCGAGTCAGATGTACCGAGTCATGTGACACGAGTCGTATGGCGAAATGAAACCCTGTAAGGAGACGATACCAGAAGCGGTCTCCAACTCTGTAAATAGATATCAGTAGATTTGACTCGGTACTCAGAAGGTACTGGGCGCAAGTATAGGATGAGCGCAGTGGGGTAACAACGGCTTGTGTATATAAAGAGAGTGCATTACCTACATGGACTAACAAGTCAAGCAATACATACCTTATATCTTACCAATACACTTCTTACCCTCACGGAATCACACATTTCATTCTAAAGTTAGTAACATTGCATCTACTCCTTCTCATAACTCAATATATACACGTTACGTGGCCTTGGTTTTACTCATCTCGCCATCGGTAATCATCTCGGTATCACCGAAAGAAGGGTACAATATGCCCTTGCAAGGCAATGTCTGACGCCCAAAAAGCGAAATGGCCGACCCCATGCCTTGAACGCTCAGCAGGAAGTTGAGCTTGAAGAGTTTGTCACGTCTTCAAGTGAGGCCCGCCAGATGAGCCACCTGGAGCTTGCTGCTAAGTTTTCCTACTGGAATTGTGGCCAAATCGCAATCAAAAGTGCTCTTGAGAGAAGAGGGTTCAAGCGTTGCATAGCTCAAGCGAAGCCTACTCTAACGCCTGCACATATGAGGATGTTGAATGTTGTAGAGAGTTCAAAGAGGAATATCTCGAAGAACAAGGGTTACAACACAAAAAGAACACTTTAATAGCAAGCTGATGTAGAATATCGGTTTTTTTTCTGACCAGATATAATAAGATTGTATATATAAAATCCTAAGAAGATTACAGATTATAGATAGTGTTGGAATTTCGCATCATTGTTACTAATTTAGGAGATGGACCAGCCGGACCGGTTAGCACATCATCACATGCGTGTAACTACCATTGATACTACATATAGTATCTACACGAATCTTATTGATGATATTCCGATCTGATCAGAGTGGCAAACGATTACTGAGATTTGTATTTGCCACCTCGTATTCAAACGAAAATAGGATACAGGCTAAATTTCTGTTCAGTTACTTAAAATGTTAAATAATAAAATTAACATACAGCTATATAGTAAGTTGGAGTAGGTTTGCAGATAGATACAAAATAATCTTTTTATTTGAAAGTTTTATTTATTTAATTGGCCTATATTCTCTAAGGATTGTCCTTTGAAGAACCAATACCAATTTCCAACAGATAGTAAGGAAAACTCATCTAAATACATAATACTGAGACCCCCATGACCCCTTTTATTTTTTATTCTCTCAGTGGTTCGCATACTGGTTATTCCCCTGATATTGCCGATCACTTTAAGAAAAAACATGTCGGATTAAAACGACTAAAAATGTCCTCGGTGATGATCTTGCTGATCATATCACAAAATCAATTCATGTACGCTCAGGAAAACAACGAGCCTGAAATTCCAACAGAGGAAAAGATTAGAGTGGGCGGAAGAACACTCTTCTTGGACACCTGAACAGTGGTCCCAAATTCTTTGGTCTGATGAGACTTGGGTCACTGGTGAACGTCACACAAGAGTATGGGTTTCGAGGAAGATGAGTCCAGATCTCAGCCATGTATCAACTGCATTAATCTAATTTTTTAGCCCGAGGAGACATATTATCACACTTGCCTGGTTCGAAAAGGTTCTCGAAAGCGTGGTTGGATGTTCTGGGGCTCCTTTTATGGGAACCAGAAGGGCCCTGCCCTCTTCTGGAGTAGGGATTGGGGGACTATAAAAGCGGAGAGTTACTGCCAGAGGATTGTTCCTTTAATCCACGCGGCAACACAACCAATTGACTCTCACCGCCCTCTTCTCTTTATGCAGGATGGTGCTCCTGCCCATTCTGCTCAACGTACAAAAAGAGAGCTGTCATCAAGGGGGGTAGATTTCATAGTCTGGCCGTCATATTCCCCAGACCTGAATCCAATTGAGTCAGTGTGGGATATGATGAAATCCCATATTGAAGAGCACCACCCAGAATTTGATTCTGGTAATCCATCTGAGGAAGTGCTCCGTAATGCAGTCCTAGAGGCATGGGAGTCAATTTCTCAGGAGCAACTGGCTACGCTTGTAGAGAGCATGCCAGAAAGGTGCCAGGCAGTCATCAGAGCAAGAGGAGGTTTGATTCCTTATTAATGATGCTTAATTATTGGTAAAAATGTATTTAATACTTGATAAAAGCTAGCACTTTTGAATAGAATATCATCATTTCAACGAGTTACAGGGATCTCCTACAGTTCTTTTATCACGCAAAATTTCCCATACAAATAAGGTTCAGCTATCTAGAATACTTAACCGCCAGTGAGGCTGACTGGCAGTTCTTTTGTATGGGGAAATTTTTTTGAGTACCCAGACTGGCGGTTGGGAAGGCGACCCAGACTGGCGGTTGGGATCTCAACAACCGTGGGGGCTACGATGCTCAAAATAGTATCATATGAATCAGAAAGGATCAGCGACCAAGCTGGCAAAGTTTCATAGCTTTGCGACTGTATTTTACGGTGTGAGCTGAGTGTGAAGTTTGTATGAGAAAAACCTGATGGGTCGCCAAGACTTTCGCCGAGACTTTCGCCAAGACATGGACAATTTGGTGGTGAAGGACAGAATGATTGTTTAATCAACAACCATGAGAGCTATACTATTGTGCCTGGTATTATTCGAATCAGAAAAAATCAGCAACCAAAATATCCAATTTTCAAGGCTGTGCAATGGGAATTGATGGCGTGAGCAGAGTGTGAAGATTGTGTGAGAAAAAACTGATGGTTCGCCAGGACTTTCCCCGATACTGTGTGTCCCCACACTAAAAATCTCTGCATACAAATACACAGCCACCGACCAACTGCTTCTTCCCTCCTTCTCACATCTTCTGCAGACCAGAATTCTAACACACATCATTCCACCAGAACCCATTCACAACCTTGGACACCATACAAGCCACTGCACTCTACACAGTCACCCTCAACCATATCTATGGTCTATATGTCTGCAAGCAATGCCAACATTGCATCTGGCCAGAGCAGGTCACCAGCTATTTCAGAGGCAAGGAGCATAGAGAGTCACTCCAGACTGCTAGGGGGATTGCCAAGGCCCTTTCAGAGCAATGGGGTAGATTGGCAAAGACTGCACAGAGCTTCCTCATGGCATCAGGTGTGCAAGAGGTAGTTGAGGACCTTCCCCTGCACCAAGATGGGTTGCAGTGCAGGTTAGAACCAGAGACCTGCTCTTTCATCAGCAGGAATGAGAAGCACATGAGAGCTCACTGCAATCATGTACACAATTGGTCAGGTGGCAAGGGTGGAAAGAAAAAGAAGTCAAGCACTGCTCAGCTGAGGTGGAGACAAAATGTCTCTTGTCAAAGGTTCTTCACTCAAGGTCCTCATTCAGGATTCTTTGAGGTGAACCAACCACAGAGGTTACAGAGGGAAGCCCTCGGGGAGAACAGGATGCAAAGGGCACCGGGGACAGGTGAGGAAATAGAGGGATTGAGGCAAAGGTGGACAGAGTTTTGCAACAAGAGCAACAAGCAAGTGGGGATGATCAGAAAGGGCACGAGTAAGAGGATTCAAGAAGGAGAGAAGGATGAGGTGAATCATTGGTTGGAAAGCACAGGCTGGTTGAAGTTTCTGTCAGGACTAGACAGGGAGGAGCTACTCCTGAGCATCTAGCAGCCAGACAAGGAAGATGCATGGGAGGAGATTGAGGTTGCCATCTGGACAGCAGTGGGCAGGTTGGTCAGAGTCTGCCAGCACACTGTTGGGCAGAGAGCAGGGCTCTTTGTCAGGATGGAAGCCATCAGGAATGAGAAAGAACAAAAGAGATATGCACCATTGATAGCCTACCAGGATGAAGAGTCGATAGGATTGAATGCCAGACCATGGCAGCAGGTGGTCATGTTCTTTGCCAGGACAACCAAGCCTCACCAATGGGAGAGTCCAAAGTACAGGTTCACCCAAGAGCAGAAGAGGCAATGGAGGAGGATAGTGGGAGAGGCAAGGTCAGAGGTAGAAAGGCAAAAAGCAGAGGGAAGCAGTAGTGGAAGGGAAGGAAGACAAGAGTCATGGCAGAGTGGCAGGGGCAGAGGGCAGCATAGAGGAGGAGAAGACAACCACATTGATGAGGTGGCAGAAGACAGGGAGCAAACAGCAGCACAGGCACAAGAGGGAAAATTGACAGGATTGCAAGAAGCATGCTTGAACTATTGCATATCACTACTGGATCAGAGGGCATTCAACAGTGAGTATGACTGTGCACTGGTCAAGGCCATTGCCATTTTGGGAGTGGACACTCAAGGGTGGAAAGGGGTTGACAGGTACCCTCCAATTCTGTCCAAGCTGATCAAGGTGGCCAGGTTCTTAGTTGTGCAGAAAGCATACAATGTTGCTCATCCAACCAATGAGACAGAGATTTTGGCAGATGGCAGCAGCTTTGGTGAGGAGGACAGTGATGAGAGTGACAGCAGCCAGGTCACTTTTGGAAGATCAAGCCAGACCAGCTAAGCAAAAGAGGAGGGTGTTGTGGGCATGGTCAAGAGCATGGTGGACAGGTTCATGGTCAGGGGTACCAATTCACCAATGCTGTGGATGATGGACTTGAGAACATATGGGCTCAAGTTACACTACAACACCACAGCCCAGGGAAAGGTGGATTGGAGAGGGGAGGAGTTGATTTACAAATCTTTGTGCTTCACCATGGACACATTCAGAGGATTTGTTCATTTGACATTGGTGGAGGCAAGGAAGCAGATGGACAATGAGTTGTTGAGAGGGTTTGAGGCACCAGATTATAAATGCTGTAGGGTTAGGATTAAGCAGTGTGAAAGGCCTGAGCTTAGGGACTTAGAGAAAATCTGAATTTCAGAAAACTGATATTTTCTGCCCAAATCTTTCAATAGCGCCATCAGAACCTCTTGAAATTTTCTAAAATTTTGATAGATGACATTTAACTCTAGTAAAAATCTCCTTAGTGAGTCTGGAATTGATAGAGATATAATTGCAGCTTCTAATGGCAGTCAAACAGTTATTTGTTTATTTCTTGGCAAATTGCATCTGTGGCACATTTCACTTGCCATAGTTTTGAAGCCTGATAACACTACACATATAGGTCATTAATTAATAACCACAAAACAAGTTATGATATTATATTCAAGTTATATGATCTAAGATCAGTGAAATTAAACAATTGGCCTCTGCGGCAAGTGTTGTTCCTATGTAAATACTATGTTCAATTGTAAAAGTGAAGCTGCAATATCGGGGTTTTCTGATCTTGAAATTAAACATGTAATTATTTGTAATTTACAACTGATTCAGTAAATTTATCAAGTTGATGTTCAGGAGCTCAATGAATTGTGTTAGAATTTTCAGCTTTTTATTGTTGACATACTGCAAAAGTCAGGCATCAATTCCAGATGTCAGCACCTTTTTGCGTACGAAAGTCTAATATCTAAGGCATCAACTTTATTGGTTGCTAACATTAACAAACAATCACCTGAGCATTGCGCGACGATTGATTTTACATTTTAAATTTGTAAACTGACAAATAAATGATATATCATCGTGATAAAATTTTCAGATTTATCTCAATGATGTTCTTGGGCTCAGATATTAATGTCAGAATGTTTGAGTATTTTATTGTTGACAATACAGCAAAAGTCAGGCATCAACTCCAGATGTCAGCACTTTTTTGCGTACGAAAGTCTAAGATATAAGGCACCAATTTTATTGGTTGCTAACATTAACAAACAATCACCTAAAATATTGTTTGACGGTAAAAGTTATCTCTAAAGTTGTAGTTTATATAATTTTTATACCAATATCATCCATAACTAATAAATTATAACCTACTGATATTGTTGTTCTTGGTTAATGATGCTGAAAGTTGTCAGAAAATTTTCATAGTGGAGTATATTGAATAAAACAACAAACTCTTAAGATTCAAAACATGGGATTGTCAATTTAATGTGGCTCTAATTTGTGTTCCAATGTGGGGGTTGGACCGGCTTTTTGGCCATTTATATTTTGAATTTCAATCAAGATAATCACTAGGATATGTCTTTGTTAAAATGCCTTGTGTGTGTCCTTCTAACATGATTCAAGATCAATAACTATATTTACCCAACGTCATTTTTGACTGTTGTGAACCAACGCTAATCACATCTGGTATACTTACCACGTGATGTACATGGATTAAAAGGGGTTTACAGATTAGGAGAATATTCTGGAATAGGATATTCTATTTACTCGTTAATAGCATCATCTAGAACTTTCTAGTAGAACTTAGTTATGCTACGAAAACTACTGAACTTTGTCGAAGCTTCTAGGTATTGTATTTCATGTATAAATAACTAAATGTAGTAACACAGCAATGTAAGCTTGATCAACAACGCAGTTATAAAACATCTTTACATAAATCTTTCATCGTCGTGAACTAAGTCCCAAGATAATCATTTCTATCCAAAATACCATTCTTATCTCTCTATCTCTCCGCACACACGCATCTATATGGACTTGTATCCTTATCCTGAGAAATTTCTGGCTTCCGATTGAATGATCATGTGGCCGAATCCAAGGAAATAGCATAATGAAATGTAGCATATTTTGAAAGAATTTTAATTTTCATTTGCTTGTTTGAATATTAAGCTAAGAACATACTTCAGTTTACCAGGTAAGAAAAGTCCAACTTGAATTCAGTGCTGAGAAATGAAAATTATTACTTGATAGCGATATTTTGTATGTTGTAGCCCTTCTCACTACCAACCCAGTCTACAGGATGAACGCCCATGTGCAGGACTGGAAGGTGCAGATGTACACTGTCTGGGTTATTATTCCAAGAAAAGTCTACATAGCTTTGGTACATGCCCCACTTGAGACAATATAAAGCTGGCTTTATTCAAGCAAGTCCCACACGTCACTTTGCTCGTGGTAATTACTACTTCTGCAATAACAAAAGTTTATCTAGATAACTATGGGGTTTTCTCACTGATTCATGTTGTTGGTATTCACAGAAGAGGGTGCAGGCTGTAAGGCTCTATTCTCGTAGTGGTATCTGCAAATGAAATCTGAATACGTGTGTTACCTAACGTTAAACTGAGTTATTCTGGGAACGATATATGTATTCAGTAAACATTCACATTATAGCCTCAGGCTTCATACGCAAAGATGATCAAAAAAAAAGCAAATTGCTTTTAGAACAATCAAACCCCATACGCCTTGCTTTTTGACATTCTGTCTGTAACAGCTGGTGAGCTGAATTGTTCCTGTAGCCTATCTAGAATACTTAACCGCCAGTGAGGCTGACTGGCAGTTCTTTTGTATGGGGAAATTTTTTTTGAGTACCCAGACTGGCGGTTGGGAAGGCGACCCAGACTGGCAGTTGGGATCTCAACAACCCTGGGGGCTACGATGCTCAAAATAGTATTATTTGAATCAGAAAATTTCAGTGACCAAACTGACAAAGTTTTAAAGCTTTGCAACTGTATTTGACGGTGTGAGCTAAGTGTGAAGTTTGTATGAGAAAAAAACTGATGTGTCGCCAAGACTTTCGCCGAGACTTTTGCCGAGACTTTCGCCGAGACTTTCGCCGAGACTTTCGCCGAGACTTTCGCCAAGAAATGGACAATTTGGTGGTGGAGGACAGAATGATTGTTTAATCAACAACCATTAGAGATATACTATTGTGCCCGGTACCATTCAAATCAGAAAAAAAATAACAATCAAACTGGCCAAGTCTGAAAGTTTCGCGACCCAAAAATACGGTATGAGCAGAGTGTGAAGTTTGTATAAGAAAAAACTGATGGGTCGCCAGGACTTTCGCCGATACTGTGTGTCCCAACACTAGAAATCTCTTCATACAAATACACAGCCACTGACCAACTGCTTCTTCCCTCCATTTTCTCACATCCTCTGCAGATCAGAATTCTCACGCACATCATTCCACCAGAACACATTCACAACCATGGACACCATACAAGCCACTGCACTCTCCACAGTCACCCTCAACCATATCTATGGTCTGTATGTCTGCAAGCAATGCCAACATTGCATCTGGCCAGAGCAGGTCACAAGCCATTTCAGAGGCAAGGAGCACAGAGAGTCACTCCAGACTGCTAGGGGGATTGCCAAGGCCCTTTCAGAGCAATGGGGTAGATTGGCAAAGACTGCACAGAGCTTCCTCATGCCATCAGGTGTGCAAGAGGTAGTTGAGAACCTTCCCCTGCACCAAGATGGGTTGCAGTGCAGGTTAGAACCAGAGACCTGCTCTTTCATCAGCAGGAATGAGAAGCACATGAGAGCTCACTGCAATCATGTACACAATTGGTCAGGTGGCAAGGGTGGAAGGCAAAAGAAGTCAAGCACTGCTCAGCTGAGGTGGAGACAAAATGTCTCTTGCCAAAGGTTCTTCACTCAAGGTACTCATTCGGGATTCTTTGAGGTAAACCTACCACAGAGGTTACAGAGGGAAGCTCTTGGGGAGAACAGGATGCAAAGGGCACAGGGGACAGGTGAGGAAATAGAGGTATTGAGGCAAAGGTGGACAGAGTTTTGCAACAAGAGCAACAAGCAAGTGGAGGTGATCAGAAAGAGCATGACTAAGAGGATTGAAGAAGGAGAGAAGGATGAGGTGAATCTTTGGTTGGAAAGGACAGGCTGGTTGAAGTTTCTGTCAGGACTAGACAGGGAGGAGCTACTCCTGAGCATCCAGCAGCCAGACAAGGAAGATGGTTGGGAGGAGATTGAGGTTGCCATCTGGGCAGCAGTGGGCAGGTTGGTCAGAGTCTGCCAGCACACGGTTGGCCAGAGAGCAGGTCTTTTTGTCAGGATGGAAGCCATCAGGAATGAGAAAGAACAAAAGAGATATGCACCATTGATGGCCTACCAGGATGAAGAGTCGATAGGATTGAATGCCAGACCATGGCAGCAGGTAGTCATGTTCTTTGCCAGGACAACCAAGCCTCACCAATGGGAGAGTCCAAAGTACAGTTTCACCCAAGAGCAGAAGAGGCAATGGAGGAGGATGGTGGGAGAGGCAAGGTCAGAGGTGGAAAGGCAAAAAGCAGAGGGATGCAGTAGTGGAAGGGAAGGAAGACAAGAGTCATGGCAGAGTGGCAGGGGCAGAGGGCAGCAAAGAGGAGGAGAAGATAACCACATTGATGAGGTGGCAGAAGACAGGGAACAATCAGCAGCACAGGCACAAGAGGGAAAATTGACAGGATTGCAAGAAGCATGCTTGAACTTTTGCATATCACTACTGGATCAGAGGGCATTCAACAGTGAGTATGACTGTGCACTGGTCAAGGCCATTGCCATTTTGGGAGTGGACACTCAAGGGTGGAAAGGGGTTGACAGGTACCCTCCAATTCTGTCCAAGCTGATCAAGGTGGCCAGGTTCTTAGTTGTGCAGAAAGCATACAATGTTGCTCAGCCATCCAATGAGACAGAGATTTTGGCAGATGGCAGCAGCTTTGGTGAGGAGGACAGTGATGAGAGTGACAGCAGCCAGGTCACTTTTGGAAGATCGAGGCAGACCAGCCAAGCAAAAGAGACAGGTGTTGTGGACATGGTCAAGAGCATGGTGGACAGGTTCATGGTCAGGGGAAGCAATTCACCAATGCAGTGGATGATGGACTTGAGAACATATGGGCTCAAGTTACACTACAACACCACAGCCCAGGGAAAGGTGGATTGGAGAGGGGAGGAGTTGATCTACAAATCTTTGTGCTTCACCATGGACACATTCAGAGGATTTGTTCATTTGACATTAGTGGAGGCAAGGAAGCAGATGAACAAGGAGTTGTTGAGAGGGTTTGAGGCACCAGAGGTGGCATGGAAAGGATTGTATGACAATGCCAGCAATGGTTCAGAGGGGTGGAACTTTTTGCAGGATGAGAGAAGCAGATGGGAGGTGAATGGCAAAAGTTGGATGTGTGAGCAGATCAAGAAGGACGAGGAGGTCTTGAAAGATTTTGTTGACACCAGGACAGGTAGGATCCTGAAGATTCAGAGCAGAGGAGATGATTCCATTAACACAAGCACAGGTGCCATCAGGAGAGTTGAGGTGGAGAGATACATGAAATCAGTGGTGAGGTTCAGGGAATTGTTGCTGGTGTTGATGCACATCACAGGAGGACAACCAGCCAGAGGGCCAGAATTGTTGAGTGTCAGGCACAGCAACACCAGTAAGGGCCAGCACAGGAATTTATTCCTTGAGGATGGTATGGTTTGTTTTGTGACAGTGTATCACAAGAATGTGGTGTCAACAGACAAGAGTAAGATCATCCACAGGTATTTACCAAGAGAGGTTGGGGAGTTGGTGGTAAAATATTTGTGGTTGATCTTGCCATTTCACACCATGTTGGAGAGTGACAGCAAGAGGCAGGAAAGCACCAATGAGGAAAGTGGTGATGGCAGTGTTATTGGCAAGGGAGATGAGAGAAAGATTTCAGACCATTTGTGGCCAGCAGATGAGAATGGAAGGAAATGGACATCAGCCAGGATGAGCAGGGTACTGAAGCAAGAGTCAGCTAAAGGTTTGGGGCAGACCATTGGTATCCAGGCATATAGAGAAATTGCCATTGCCATTAGCAGAAAGTTCATGAGGGGGTCAGGAAAAGAGATGGAAATGGATGATGATGATGAGGATGGGGATTGGAATGAGGACAATTTTGATGACAAGATGGCAGGAATTGCAGACAGACAGGCAGGGCACAGCAGCCATGTGGCAGGGATGATATATGGCAGACTGGTTCAAGAGATGTCAGGGAGTGTTGCAGAGGTGAGGAAGGCATACAGGGCAAGCAGTAGGATGTGGCATGCATTTTTGAGGTTTCCATCAGCCATGGATGGGTGGGGAGAGGAGGAGGATGGCAGAAGAGCAGGGGAAAAGAGAGGGAGGACAAATGTCAGCAGAACATTTATCCAATGGCAAGATGGGCAAGAGAGGGCACAAGTGGCAAGGTGGAAACTGGCCAAGCAAATTAATTTGGACATTGAATTGCAGAGAGTGCTTGGAGAAGAGGCGCAGTTCAGGGGACAGCAAAGAGCAGCATTGGAGGCCATCATGAAGGGGGAAAGCAGAGTGGTAGCAGTCATGGCAACAGGGGAGGGCAAGAGCATGTTGTTCATGTTGCCAGCAGTTTGTGTAAGAGGTGGGATGACAATTGTGGTGTTGCCACTAGTTTCACTGAGACAAGACATGATGAGGAGATGCAAGGCCATGGGACTGGGTTGCATTGAATGGTCAGGCAGGGTGGTGGCAGATGATGCAGAAATAGTTATGGTGACACCAGAAGGAGCAGGAAGTGATGGGTTCCAGTTATTTTTAAACAGGGTGATGGGCAAGGTTGACAGGATTGTGGTGGATGAGTGACATGTCATTTTGAACACTATCTAGAATACTTAACCGCCAGTGAGGCTGACTGGCAGTTCTTTTGTATGGGGAAATTTTTTTTGAGTACCCAGACTGGCGGTTGGGAAGGCGACCCAGACTGGCAGTTGGGATCTCAACAACCCTGGGGGCTACGATGCTCAAAATAGTATTATTTGAATCAGAAAATTTCAGCGACCAAACTGACAAAGTTTCAAAGCTTTGCAACTGTATTTAACGGTGTGAGCTAAGTGTGAATTTTGTATGAGAAAAAACTGATGGGTCGCCAAGACTTTCGCCGAGACTTTCGCCAAGACATGGACAATTTGGTGGTGAAGGACAGAATGATTGTTTAATCAACAACCATAAGAGCTATACTATTGTGCCCGATACCATTCAATTCAGAAAAAAATAACAATCAAACTGGCCAAAATTGAAAGTTTATTATAATTGCTGTAGGGTTAGGATTAAGCAGTGTGAAAGGCCTGAGCTTAGGGACTTAGAGAAAATCAAAATTTTAGAAAACTGATATTTTCTGCCCAAATCTTTCAATAGCGCCATCAGAACCTCTTGAAATTTTCTAAAATTTTGAAAGATGACTATTAACTCTAGTAAAAATATCCTTAGTGAGTCTTGAATTGATAGAGCGATAATTGCAGCTTCTAATGGCAGTCAAACAGTTATTTGTTTATTTCTTGGCAAATTGTATCTGTGGCACATTTCACTTGCCATAGTTTTGAAGCCTGATAACACTACACATATAGGTCATTAATTAATAACCACAAAACAAGTTATGATATTATATTCAAGTTATATGATCTAAGATCAGTGAAATTAAACAATTGGCCTCTGCGGCAAGTGTTGTTCCTATGTTAATACTATGTTCAATTGTAAAAGTGAAGCTGCAATATCGGGATTTTCTGATCTTGAAATTAAACATGTAATTATTTGTAATTTACAACTGATTCAGTAAATTTATCAAGTTGATGTTCAGGAGCTCAATGAATGGTGTTAGAATTTTCAGCTTTTTATTGTTGACATACTGCAAAAGTCAGGCATCAATTCCAGATGTCAGCACCTTTTTGCGTACGAAAGTCTAATATCTAAGGCATCAACTTTATTGGTTGCTCTATCTAGAATACTTAACCGCCAGTGAGGCTGACTGGCAGTTCTTTTGTATGGGGAAATTTTTTTTGAGTACCCAGACTGGCGGTTGGGAAGGCGACCCAGACTGGCAGTTGGGATCTCAACAACCCTGGGGGCTACGATGCTCAAAATAGTATTATTTGAATCAGAAAATTTCAGCGACCAAACTGACAAAGTTTCAAAGCTTTGCAACTGTATTTAACGGTGTGAGCTAAGTGTGAATTTTGTATGAGAAAAAACTGATGGGTCGCCAAGACTTTCGCCGAGACTTTCGCCAAGACATGGACAATTTGGTGGTGAAGGACAGAATGATTGTTTAATCAACAACCATAAGAGCTATACTATTGTGCCCGATATCATTCAATTCAGAAAAAAATAACAATCAAACTGGCCAAAATTGAAAGTTTATTATAATTGCTGTAGGGTTAGGATTAAGCAGTATGAAATGCCTGAGCTTAGGGACTTAGAGAAAATCTAAATTTCAGAAAACTGATATTTTCTGGCCAAATCTTTCAATAGCGCCATCAGAACCTCTTGAAATTTTCTAAAATTTTGAAAGATGACTATTAACTCTAGTAAAAATATCCTTAGTGGGTCTGGAATTGATAGAGATATAATTGCAGCTTCTAATGGCAGTCAAACAGTTATTTATTTTTTTCTTGGAAATTGCATCTGTGGCACATTTCACTTGCCATAGTTTTGAAGCCTCATAACACTACAAATATAGGTCATTAATTAAGAACCACAAAACAAGTCATGATATTAAGTTCAAGTTATATGATCTAAGATCAGTGAAATTAAACAATTGGCCTCTGAGGCAAGTGTTGTTCCTATGTATATACCATGTTCAATTGTAAAAAAGAAGCTGCAATATCGGGGTCTCTATCTAGAATACTTAACCGCCAGTGAGGCTGACTGGCAGTTCTTTTGTATGGGGAAATTTTTTTTGAGTACCCAGACTGGCGGTTGGGAAGGCGACCCAGACTGGCAGTTGGGATCTCAACAACCCTGGGGGCTACGATGCTCAAAATAGTATTATTTGAATCAGAAAATTTCAGCGACCAAACTGACAAAGTTTCAAAGCTTTGCAACTGTATTTAACGGTGTGAGCTAAGTGTGAATTTTGTATGAGAAAAAACTGATGGGTCGCCAAGACTTTCGCCGAGACTTTCGCCAAGACATGGACAATTTGGTGGTGAAGGACAGAATGATTGTTTAATCAACAACCATAAGAGCTATACTATTGTGCCCGATACCATTCAATTCAGAAAAAAATAACAATCAAACTGGCCAAAATTGAAAGTTTATTATAATTGCTGTAGGGTTAGGATTAAGCAGTGTGAAAGGCCTGAGCTTAGGGACTTAGAGAAAATCAAAATTTTAGAAAACTGATATTTTCTGCCCAAATCTTTCAATAGCGCCATCAGAACCTCTTGAAATTTTCTAAAATTTTGAAAGATGACTATTAACTCTAGTAAAAATATCCTTAGTGAGTCTTGAATTGATAGAGCGATAATTGCAGCTTCTAATGGCAGTCAAACAGTTATTTGTTTATTTCTTGGCAAATTGTATCTGTGGCACATTTCACTTGCCATAGTTTTGAAGCCTGATAACACTACACATATAGGTCATTAATTAATAACCACAAAACAAGTTATGATATTATATTCAAGTTATATGATCTAAGATCAGTGAAATTAAACAATTGGCCTCTGAGGCAAGTGTTGTTCCTATGTATATACCATGTTCAATTGTAAAAAAGAAGCTGCAATATCGGGGGTCTCTGATACTGAAAGTAAACATGTAATTTTTTGTAATTCACTACTGATTCGGTAAATTTATCAAGTTGATGTTAAGGAGCTCAAGGAATGGTGTTAGGATTTTCAGTTTTTTATTTGATACTATCTAGAATACTTAACCGCCAGTGAGGCTGACTGGCAGTTCTTTTGTATGGGGAAATTTTTTTTGAGTACCCAGACTGGCGGTTGGGAAGGCGACCCAGACTGGCAGTTGGGATCTCAACAACCCTGGGGGCTACGATGCTCAAAATAGTATTATTTGAATCAGAAAATTTCAGTGACCAAACTGACAAAGTTTTAAAGCTTTGCAACTGTATTTGACGGTGTGAGCTAAGTGTGAAGTTTGTATGAGAAAAAAACTGATGTGTCGCCAAGACTTTCGCCGAGACTTTTGCCGAGACTTTCGCCGAGACTTTCGCCGAGACTTTCGCCGAGACTTTCGCCAAGAAATGGACAATTTGGTGGTGGAGGACAGAATGATTGTTTAATCAACAACCATTAGAGATATACTATTGTGCCCGGTACCATTCAAATCAGAAAAAAAATAACAATCAAACTGGCCAAGTCTGAAAGTTTCGCGACCCAAAAATACGGTATGAGCAGAGTGTGAAGTTTGTATAAGAAAAAACTGATGGGTCGCCAGGACTTTCGCCGATACTGTGTGTCCCAACACTAGAAATCTCTTCATACAAATACACAGCCACTGACCAACTGCTTCTTCCCTCCATTTTCTCACATCCTCTGCAGATCAGAATTCTCACGCACATCATTCCACCAGAACACATTCACAACCATGGACACCATACAAGCCACTGCACTCTCCACAGTCACCCTCAACCATATCTATGGTCTGTATGTCTGCAAGCAATGCCAACATTGCATCTGGCCAGAGCAGGTCACAAGCCATTTCAGAGGCAAGGAGCACAGAGAGTCACTCCAGACTGCTAGGGGGATTGCCAAGGCCCTTTCAGAGCAATGGGGTAGATTGGCAAAGACTGCACAGAGCTTCCTCATGCCATCAGGTGTGCAAGAGGTAGTTGAGAACCTTCCCCTGCACCAAGATGGGTTGCAGTGCAGGTTAGAACCAGAGACCTGCTCTTTCATCAGCAGGAATGAGAAGCACATGAGAGCTCACTGCAATCATGTACACAATTGGTCAGGTGGCAAGGGTGGAAGGCAAAAGAAGTCAAGCACTGCTCAGCTGAGGTGGAGACAAAATGTCTCTTGCCAAAGGTTCTTCACTCAAGGTACTCATTCGGGATTCTTTGAGGTAAACCTACCACAGAGGTTACAGAGGGAAGCTCTTGGGGAGAACAGGATGCAAAGGGCACAGGGGACAGGTGAGGAAATAGAGGTATTGAGGCAAAGGTGGACAGAGTTTTGCAACAAGAGCAACAAGCAAGTGGAGGTGATCAGAAAGAGCATGACTAAGAGGATTGAAGAAGGAGAGAAGGATGAGGTGAATCTTTGGTTGGAAAGGACAGGCTGGTTGAAGTTTCTGTCAGGACTAGACAGGGAGGAGCTACTCCTGAGCATCCAGCAGCCAGACAAGGAAGATGGTTGGGAGGAGATTGAGGTTGCCATCTGGGCAGCAGTGGGCAGGTTGGTCAGAGTCTGCCAGCACACGGTTGGCCAGAGAGCAGGTCTTTTTGTCAGGATGGAAGCCATCAGGAATGAGAAAGAACAAAAGAGATATGCACCATTGATGGCCTACCAGGATGAAGAGTCGATAGGATTGAATGCCAGACCATGGCAGCAGGTAGTCATGTTCTTTGCCAGGACAACCAAGCCTCACCAATGGGAGAGTCCAAAGTACAGTTTCACCCAAGAGCAGAAGAGGCAATGGAGGAGGATGGTGGGAGAGGCAAGGTCAGAGGTGGAAAGGCAAAAAGCAGAGGGATGCAGTAGTGGAAGGGAAGGAAGACAAGAGTCATGGCAGAGTGGCAGGGGCAGAGGGCAGCAAAGAGGAGGAGAAGATAACCACATTGATGAGGTGGCAGAAGACAGGGAACAATCAGCAGCACAGGCACAAGAGGGAAAATTGACAGGATTGCAAGAAGCATGCTTGAACTTTTGCATATCACTACTGGATCAGAGGGCATTCAACAGTGAGTATGACTGTGCACTGGTCAAGGCCATTGCCATTTTGGGAGTGGACACTCAAGGGTGGAAAGGGGTTGACAGGTACCCTCCAATTCTGTCCAAGCTGATCAAGGTGGCCAGGTTCTTAGTTGTGCAGAAAGCATACAATGTTGCTCAGCCATCCAATGAGACAGAGATTTTGGCAGATGGCAGCAGCTTTGGTGAGGAGGACAGTGATGAGAGTGACAGCAGCCAGGTCACTTTTGGAAGATCGAGGCAGACCAGCCAAGCAAAAGAGACAGGTGTTGTGGACATGGTCAAGAGCATGGTGGACAGGTTCATGGTCAGGGGAAGCAATTCACCAATGCAGTGGATGATGGACTTGAGAACATATGGGCTCAAGTTACACTACAACACCACAGCCCAGGGAAAGGTGGATTGGAGAGGGGAGGAGTTGATCTACAAATCTTTGTGCTTCACCATGGACACATTCAGAGGATTTGTTCATTTGACATTAGTGGAGGCAAGGAAGCAGATGAACAAGGAGTTGTTGAGAGGGTTTGAGGCACCAGAGGTGGCATGGAAAGGATTGTATGACAATGCCAGCAATGGTTCAGAGGGGTGGAACTTTTTGCAGGATGAGAGAAGCAGATGGGAGGTGAATGGCAAAAGTTGGATGTGTGAGCAGATCAAGAAGGACGAGGAGGTCTTGAAAGATTTTGTTGACACCAGGACAGGTAGGATCCTGAAGATTCAGAGCAGAGGAGATGATTCCATTAACACAAGCACAGGTGCCATCAGGAGAGTTGAGGTGGAGAGATACATGAAATCAGTGGTGAGGTTCAGGGAATTGTTGCTGGTGTTGATGCACATCACAGGAGGACAACCAGCCAGAGGGCCAGAATTGTTGAGTGTCAGGCACAGCAACACCAGTAAGGGCCAGCACAGGAATTTATTCCTTGAGGATGGTATGGTTTGTTTTGTGACAGTGTATCACAAGAATGTGGTGTCAACAGACAAGAGTAAGATCATCCACAGGTATTTACCAAGAGAGGTTGGGGAGTTGGTGGTAAAATATTTGTGGTTGATCTTGCCATTTCACACCATGTTGGAGAGTGACAGCAAGAGGCAGGAAAGCACCAATGAGGAAAGTGGTGATGGCAGTGTTATTGGCAAGGGAGATGAGAGAAAGATTTCAGACCATTTGTGGCCAGCAGATGAGAATGGAAGGAAATGGACATCAGCCAGGATGAGCAGGGTACTGAAGCAAGAGTCAGCTAAAGGTTTGGGGCAGACCATTGGTATCCAGGCATATAGAGAAATTGCCATTGCCATTAGCAGAAAGTTCATGAGGGGGTCAGGAAAAGAGATGGAAATGGATGATGATGATGAGGATGGGGATTGGAATGAGGACAATTTTGATGACAAGATGGCAGGAATTGCAGACAGACAGGCAGGGCACAGCAGCCATGTGGCAGGGATGATATATGGCAGACTGGTTCAAGAGATGTCAGGGAGTGTTGCAGAGGTGAGGAAGGCATACAGGGCAAGCAGTAGGATGTGGCATGCATTTTTGAGGTTTCCATCAGCCATGGATGGGTGGGGAGAGGAGGAGGATGGCAGAAGAGCAGGGGAAAAGAGAGGGAGGACAAATGTCAGCAGAACATTTATCCAATGGCAAGATGGGCAAGAGAGGGCACAAGTGGCAAGGTGGAAACTGGCCAAGCAAATTAATTTGGACATTGAATTGCAGAGAGTGCTTGGAGAAGAGGCGCAGTTCAGGGGACAGCAAAGAGCAGCATTGGAGGCCATCATGAAGGGGGAAAGCAGAGTGGTAGCAGTCATGGCAACAGGGGAGGGCAAGAGCATGTTGTTCATGTTGCCAGCAGTTTGTGTAAGAGGTGGGATGACAATTGTGGTGTTGCCACTAGTTTCACTGAGACAAGACATGATGAGGAGATGCAAGGCCATGGGACTGGGTTGCATTGAATGGTCAGGCAGGGTGGTGGCAGATGATGCAGAAATAGTTATGGTGACACCAGAAGGAGCAGGAAGTGATGGGTTCCAGTTATTTTTAAACAGGGTGATGGGCAAGGTTGACAGGATTGTGGTGGATGAGTGACATGTCATTTTGAACACTATCTAGAATACTTAACCGCCAGTGAGGCTGACTGGCAGTTCTTTTGTATGGGGAAATTTTTTTTGAGTACCCAGACTGGCGGTTGGGAAGGCGACCCAGACTGGCAGTTGGGATCTCAACAACCCTGGGGGCTACGATGCTCAAAATAGTATTATTTGAATCAGAAAATTTCAGCGACCAAACTGACAAAGTTTCAAAGCTTTGCAACTGTATTTAACGGTGTGAGCTAAGTGTGAATTTTGTATGAGAAAAAACTGATGGGTCGCCAAGACTTTCGCCGAGACTTTCGCCAAGACATGGACAATTTGGTGGTGAAGGACAGAATGATTGTTTAATCAACAACCATAAGAGCTATACTATTGTGCCCGATATCATTCAATTCAGAAAAATAACAATCAAACTGGCCAAAATTGAAAGTTTATTATAATTGCTGTAGGGTTAGGATTAAGCAGTGTGAAAGGCCTGAGCTTAGGGACTTAGAGAAAATCAAAATTTTAGAAAACTGATATTTTCTGCCCAAATCTTTCAATAGCGCCATCAGAACCTCTTGAAATTTTCTAAAATTTTGAAAGATGACTATTAACTCTAGTAAAAATATCCTTAGTGAGTCTTGAATTGATAGAGCGATAATTGCAGCTTCTAATGGCAGTCAAACAGTTATTTGTTTATTTCTTGGCAAATTGTATCTGTGGCACATTTCACTTGCCATAGTTTTGAAGCCTGATAACACTACACATATAGGTCATTAATTAATAACCACAAAACAAGTTATGATATTATATTCAAGTTATATGATCTAAGATCAGTGAAATTAAACAATTGGCCTCTGAGGCAAGTGTTGTTCCTATGTTAATACTATGTTCAATTGTAAAAGTGAAGCTGCAATATCGGGATTTTCTGATCTTGAAATTAAACATGTAATTATTTGTAATTTACAACTGATTCAGTAAATTTATCAAGTTGATGTTCAGGAGCTCAATGAATGGTGTTAGAATTTTCAGCTTTTTATTGTTGACATACTGCAAAAGTCAGGCATCAATTCCAGATGTCAGCACCTTTTTGCGTACGAAAGTCTAATATCTAAGGCATCAACTTTATTGGTTGCTCTATCTAGAATACTTAACCGCCAGTGAGGCTGACTGGCAGTTCTTTTGTATGGGGAAATTTTTTTTGAGTACCCAGACTGGCGGTTGGGAAGGCGACCCAGACTGGCAGTTGGGATCTCAACAACCCTGGGGGCTACGATGCTCAAAATAGTATTATTTGAATCAGAAAATTTCAGCGACCAAACTGACAAAGTTTCAAAGCTTTGCAACTGTATTTAACGGTGTGAGCTAAGTGTGAATTTTGTATGAGAAAAAACTGATGGGTCGCCAAGACTTTCGCCGAGACTTTCGCCAAGACATGGACAATTTGGTGGTGAAGGACAGAATGATTGTTTAATCAACAACCATAAGAGCTATACTATTGTGCCCGATATCATTCAATTCAGAAAAAAATAACAATCAAACTGGCCAAAATTGAAAGTTTATTATAATTGCTGTAGGGTTAGGATTAAGCAGTATGAAATGCCTGAGCTTAGGGACTTAGAGAAAATCTAAATTTCAGAAAACTGATATTTTCTGGCCAAATCTTTCAATAGCGCCATCAGAACCTCTTGAAATTTTCTAAAATTTTGAAAGATGACTATTAACTCTAGTAAAAATATCCTTAGTGAGTCTGGAATTGATAGAGATATAATTGCAGCTTCTAATGGCAGTCAAACAGTTATTTATTTTTTCTTGAAATTGCATCTGTGGCACATTTCACTTGCCATAGTTTTGAAGCCTCATAACACTACAAATATAGGTCATTAATTAAGAACCACAAAACAAGTCATGATATTAAGTTCAAGTTATATGATCTAAGATCAGTGAAATTAAACAATTGGCCTCTGAGGCAAGTGTTGTTCCTATGTATATACCATGTTCAATTGTAAAAAAGAAGCTGCAATATCGGGGTCTCTGATCTAGAATACTTAACCGCCAGTGAGGCTGACTGGCAGTTCTTTTGTATGGGGAAATTTTTTTTGAGTACCCAGACTGGCGGTTGGGAAGGCGACCCAGACTGGCAGTTGGGATCTCAACAACCCTGGGGGCTACGATGCTCAAAATAGTATTATTTGAATCAGAAAATTTCAGCGACCAAACTGACAAAGTTTCAAAGCTTTGCAACTGTATTTAACGGTGTGAGCTAAGTGTGAATTTTGTATGAGAAAAAACTGATGGGTCGCCAAGACTTTCGCCGAGACTTTCGCCAAGACATGGACAATTTGGTGGTGAAGGACAGAATGATTGTTTAATCAACAACCATAAGAGCTATACTATTGTGCCCGATACCATTCAATTCAGAAAAAAATAACAATCAAACTGGCCAAAATTGAAAGTTTATTATAATTGCTGTAGGGTTAGGATTAAGCAGTGTGAAAGGCCTGAGCTTAGGGACTTAGAGAAAATCAAAATTTTAGAAAACTGATATTTTCTGCCCAAATCTTTCAATAGCGCCATCAGAACCTCTTGAAATTTTCTAAAATTTTGAAAGATGACTATTAACTCTAGTAAAAATATCCTTAGTGAGTCTTGAATTGATAGAGCGATAATTGCAGCTTCTAATGGCAGTCAAACAGTTATTTGTTTATTTCTTGGCAAATTGTATCTGTGGCACATTTCACTTGCCATAGTTTTGAAGCCTGATAACACTACACATATAGGTCATTAATTAATAACCACAAAACAAGTTATGATATTATATTCAGTTATATGATCTAAGATCAGTGAAATTAAACAATTGGCCTCTGCGGCAAGTGTTGTTCCTATGTATATACCATGTTCAATTGTAAAAAAGAAGCTGCAATATCGGGGGTCTCTGATACTGAAAGTAAACATGTAATTTTTGTAATTCACTACTGATTCGGTAAATTTATCAAGTTGATGTTAAGGAGCTCAAGGAATGGTGTTAGGATTTTCAGTTTTTATTTGATACTTTTAACGT